>ML297373.1:0-21987 GCA_005239495.1 Nicotiana undulata
ATTCACACCAATACACGTACCGTATGCTCGGACACCACAAAGTGATTTTACAAAGATTAAAGTCAGACATACATACCTGGAGTCGAGTTTCCCTTTTTAATTTCTATCATAATTCACTGAACCGTCTAGCACCGTCAATCTAGTTCACAATGCGACACATTTACCTTAGAATTAGGAGTCTTGAATTCATTTGAGCATTTTAACAAACAGTATGTGATCCCTTAGATTAACTAAACCCTTTTTAGTGAAAGATTACTCTACTTGCTTCCCTTTACTAGGTTATGGAAGANCCACTCTCACTTCTCTCTATTTTATTTAGAATCCAGTAAAAATGAAAGGGGGTAGGGGTTAATTGAAGCTGGGGTGGGGTATAAAAGTTTAGAAAATTAAAAGCCCGTGTCCAATATGTGGTCAGGAATGTGATCGCATTCCTGACATGCGGTCCGCAGAGCTGACCGCAGAATGGCCCCAGGTGGTCCAAAATTTGGAAACAATCTGCCCAGGTATGTGACCACTATGCGGTCCGCATACTCGTTATGCGATCGCATAACACCCCTCCCCAAAAATTAAAGGCAGTAATGCGACAGCTATGCGGTCCGTAGAAACGAAATGCGGTCGCAGATTGGACCGCATAGTTGTCCTTCATTTGGGCAGTGATCTGCCCGTGTATGCGACCACTATGCAGTCCGCATAAACGTTATGCGATCTCATAGTGTGTCACATAACACCCAATTTCTGGAAAAATTAATTCTTTAACTCCCGGGGGTACGTTTTTGTTCAAATTAGGTCCGTTTTAGGAATTTCCACAGTAAAAGCAACTCGGGGACTCGTTCGGGCATTATTTTAAGCAAGAAATTTTACGGGTCTTTACATCCTCCCCCCCTTTAAAATCATTCGTCCTCGAATGAGGATTTTGAAATCAATTAGTTTGAAAGCATGATATGAAATTTCCAGATTTACAAACTCCGATTATGTCAGAAAATTTTTGCCTGAGTTTCCTTTGTAATTAGGCCTATCTACCTGTCAGAGAGCCCCCGAAACACATTTCCAAGCACTATTACACAGTTTTAACCATTCAATAGCTCACACACCAAGTTGTTACCTTAACCATTTACATGTATTTGGTCACTTTATGAACTACACATAACTTATTCTCCTTACCTCACAATTGCACAAGATTCAATCAGTGTGACATATTTGCACATAACTTTGGGCTATTTCAGTGCGCCCTATACAGTTCAATCACCTCAATAGACCATGGACAATTCAATTAACCATTACCAATCTACACTACCATTAATCACTTGCTTAGCACATTTGTTTCACAAAACTTTTATTTGCTTTTAAAGGGGTCACATATTTTTAAAGTAATGACAGCACAAGCAATTTGTGGTATACATAGAAAAGTTACAACAACAAGGAATTTTAGGGGAAAACAAGATAGGGTCCCTTCTTATGCAACATTAACCAGAACTTACAATTTCCTATGAATAGGAACACGCACGATTCACTACTAGACTCATTCAAACAAGTGGGGGTACTTTTATTTCATTTCCTTCTCCGCTTCCCATGTAGCTCCTTCGACTTGATGACTTCCCCATAACACTTTGACTGAAGCAATTTCCTTATTTCTCAATTTACGGACTTGCCTATCAAGAATAGCAACTGGAACCTCTTCATATGATAGCTCATCATTTACCTCAATAGATTCGACTGGCACGATGGTGGATGGATCTCCAATTAACTTTTTCAACATGGACACGTGGAACACCGGGTGTACGAATGACAACTCAGGGGTAATTCCAACCTATAAGCTACTTGCCCTATCCTTTGAGCAATCTGATACGACCCGATGTACCTGGGGCTCAATTTGCCTTTCTTCCCAAACCGCAGCACTCCCTTCATGGGGGACACCTTTAAGAACACCCAATCATCTACTTGGAATTCTAATTCTCTCCGGCGAACATCGGCGTAAGATTTCTGGCGACTCTGAGCAGTTTTCATCCTTTCCTGAATGACTCTAACTTTCTCCATAGCTTGGTTCACAAGATCTGGTCCTAACAATTCTGCTTCACCAACCTCGAACCATCCGATCGGAGATCTACACCTCCTTCCGTACAATGCCTCAAACGGGGCCATTCAGATACTAGCATGGAAGTTGTTATTATAAGAAAACTCGATAAGCGGCAAATGATCATCCCAATTACCCTTGAAGTCTAAAACACAAGCCCGTAGCATATCTTCAAGCGTCTGAATAGTCCGCTCTGCCTGACCGTTAGTCTGTGGATGGAAAGTCGTGTTGAGATTTACCTGAGTACCCAAACCTTGCTGAAATTTCTGCCAAAAATTTGCTGTGAACTCGTCCCCTCGATCTGAGATAATAGAAACTGGAGTGCCATGAAGTCTAACTATCGGCTTGATGTACAATTGAGCATACTATTCCGCTGTGTTGGTGGACTTGACTGGCAAAAAATAGGCTGATTTGGTGAGTCGATCCACTATCACCCAAATCGAGTCGAACTTGCGCTGAGTGCGAGGTAACCCTACCACGAAATCCATATTAATCATTACCCACTTCCATATTGGTATTTCCAAAAGCTGGGTTAACCCACCGGGCCTCTGATGCTCGGCCTTCACCTGTTGACAATTTGAACATTTGGATACAAGGTCCGCCACATCCCTCTTCATACCGCTCCACCAATAAATCTCCCGAAGATCATGATACATCTTCGTAGAACCTGGGTGCACAGAATACCTGGAGCTATGAGCCCCCGCCATTACCCTCTCTCGAAGATTATCTACATCTGGAACACATAGCCTACCTTGACATCGCAACACTCCATCATTGCTGCCGAGTGAAAATGCTGAATTTCGGCCATTCAAAATTGCCTCCCTCAACTGCGCCAATGATGGATCAATAAAGTGTTTCTCCTTGACTTCCGCTACAAGTGACAATTCTGCCCCATTATGCACCACAACCTCCCCTTCGCCTGAGGTCGAAAGACAAACCCCCAAACTGGCCAATTGATAAACCTCCCGAGCCAAGGGCCTCTGATCCACTTCCAAATGAGCCAAACTACCCATAGACTTCCGACTGAGAGCGTCGGCCACCACATTCACCTTTCCTGGATGGTACAAGATGTTCATATCATAATCCTTAAGCAATTCTAACCACCTTCGCTGCCTTAGATTCAGTTCCTTCTTCTCGAATAAATACTGAAGACTTTTGTGGTCTGAGAACACGTCCACGTGAACTTCATAAAGATAATGCCGCAAAATTTTTAATGCAAACACCGCTGCCGCGAGCTTCAAATCATGCGTCGGATAATTCCTCTCGTGATTTTTGAGTTGCCTTGAAGCATACGCTATAACCTTCCCATGTTGCATCAACACACACCCCAGACCAACCCTTGAAGCATCGCAATAAACCACAAATCCCTCTATACCTTCTGGTAAGGTCAATACCGGTGCCGAAGTCAATCTCGACTTCAATTCCTAAAAACTTTTCTCACAAGCGTCGGACCACTGGAACTTCACCGCTTTCTACGTCAATTCGGTCAATGGGGAGGCGAGGGTAGATAATCCCTTTACAAACCTCCGATAATACCCAACTAGACCCAAGAAACTGCGAATCTCTATCGGGGTCGTTGGTCTAGGCCAATCTTTCACTGTCGCGACCTTCTGGGGATCAACATGAATCCCTTCTCTGGAAACAACATGACCCAAAAACGCGACTGATTCTAGCCAAAACTCACATTCCGAAAATTTAGCATATAACTGGTGCTGATGGAGAGTCTGCAGAACTGCCCTGAGATGATTAACATGATCCTCCCGACTCCGCGAGTATACAAGGATGTCATCAATAAAAACAATCACGAATGAGTCTATAAATGGCTTGAAAACCCTATTCATAAGATCCATGAAATTTGCTGGAGCATTGGTCAGCCTAAAGGACATTACCAAAAATTCAAAATGACCATAACGAGTCCTGAAGGAGGTCTTAGGAATATCCTGCTCTCTGATCTTCAATTGGTGATACCCGGACCGCAGGTCAATTTTGGAGAAGAACTTTGCACCTTGCAATTGGTCGAACAAGTCATCTATTCGAGGCAAAGGATATTTATTCTTGATGGTGACTTTGTTGAGCTGCCGATAATAAATACACATCCAAAGCGACCCATCCTTCTTTCTGACAAAAAGAACCGGAGCGCCCCACGGCGACACACTCGGCCGAATGAACCCTTTTTCTAATAAATACTTTAACTGCTCCTTTAACTCCCTCAACTCTACTGGCGCCATTCTATATGGTGGAATAGATATTGGTTGCGTATCTGGTAGTACATCAATCCCAAAATCGATCTCTCTATCTGGCGGAATCCCTAGAAGCTCGTCCGGAAATACTTCAAGAAACTCATTCACAACAATCACGGACTCGAGAGCAGGCACCTCTGGAGTGGTGTCCGCAACCCAGACCAAATGATAGACACACCCCTTCTTAATCATCTTCAAGGCCTTAAGGAAGGAGATAAACCTACCTTTCGGCACCACACCATTCCCCTTCCACTCAATAACCGGCTTATTAGGAAACTCTAGCCTCATGATTCTGGTTCGACAGTCGAGTTTAGCAAAGCACGAATAAAGCCAGTCCATTCCCATAATAATATCAAAATCTACCATCCCAAGCTCAATAAGATCGGCCGTGTTAACGCAACCACATACCGTGACAACACAATTCTTACAGACTCGTGTTGTTGTAATAGAATCACCAACCGGAGTCGATATAGAGAACGGCTCATGAAGTTGTTCGGGTTCTATCCCAAAACTTGAAGCAATAAACGGGGTAACATAAGACAAGGAGGACCCCAGATCAATAAGAGCATAACAATCAAGTGCTTGAACATTCAGAATACCTGTGACAACATCTGGAGAAGCCTCCGTGTTCTGGCGACCGCTCAAAGCATAGAATCGGCTGGGTCCACCTCTACCATGAGCCCCACCCCTAAATGTACCACGTCCTGCTGGAGCTAGAGGACGCACTGAAGATGTGGCGGCTGAAGAACCGGATGACTGGGCAAATCCCCTACCCATGCACTGGCTGGGCGCACGGCAATCCCGCTGAAGATGACCCCTCACCCCACACCTGTAGCATATCGGGTGATCCAAATAACAAGCCTCAGTATGGAACCCTCCGCACTTAGGGCACGAAGCCCTCCCCTGCTGCTGGAACCTTCCTCCGGGACGACCTGACAGATGGGGTCTCCTGCTGTCGGATCCTGGTCTCCAATGACTATTCGGCTGATAATGGTGCACGGATGGCGGTGCACTGGCTGAGGACTGTGCATAAGACTGGGATGGCCCTGATGCCCCCCTCCCCTGAACTGGTCTCCCTCCTGCAACTGCACTCCCTGAGTGACCCAGTGACCGGGCTCTGCTGCTGCTCTCCCTGTCTGCCCGTATCTTCAACTTTCTAGCCTCCGTGGCCTGGGTGAACCCCACGATCTTTCCATAATTCATATCCGAGTGTAAAGCCGCTGTAGCAACCTCATTCACAACCAAAGGACTGAGACCCTGAACAAATCGTCGAACTCGAGCATCCATGGTCGACACTAACTGAGGAGCATACTTGGACAACCTTACGAACTCCATGTGGTACTCCCAAACACTCATACTGCCCTACTTGAGGACCTCAAATTCAATAGCACGGGCTGTCACAGTCTCTGCAGGCAAAACATGATCCATGAACGCATCCACGAACTCGTCCCATCTGGCCGGAGGACTTCCCTCCCCACGGGAACCCTCCCACGTCTCGAACCAGGAATATGCTGCTCCCCTCAGCCTGTACGAAGCTAACTCGACCCCCTCTGTCCCTGTAGCCTTCATCACCCCAAGGGTCTTGTACATCTCGTTAAGAAAATCCTGTGGATCGACCTCTGGATCCATACCTGAGAACTCTGGAGGGGCCAACCGCAGAAGCTGGTTGACTCTGGAGCCGGCAGAATCTCCCTGTCCGCTGGAGGACGCAGAGGTATCATGAGATCTTTGGGCTTGAGCAGCCACCAACTGAGTCAACATATGAATAGCTCCTCTGAGGTCCCCCTCGGACGTACCGGGACCGGAAGCTGGAACCGTAGAGGGATCAGAAATATCAGTGGGAGGGATTGTAGCACCCTCTGCCGCCACAGGAACATGAATGCTTTGATCCGGAATAGAAGGGTCAGGAAGATTCAAGGCCGGGGAGTCACTCTCACCCTCACTATCAGGTACATGATTAACAACCACACTTGGGGTGGCATTGGCCTCAAGGCCGAGTCGAGCTCTCTTCTTTGGTTCCATTACTGAAAATTTCGAAACAAAGCACGAATTAGGCAAGGACATTTTCACTTTCCACCTTACCGCACGATATAGAATAATAATGAAATGAGTAATTTCCTAAATGTCCATGTAGCCCCCTAATTATAGATATGGTCGACAACACACCGATAAGAAGGGCTCTACTCTTCGAGACATCCTAGGACTCTTTTAAAACCTTAGGCTCTGATACCAAGTTTGTCACGCCCCAAAACCGAGGGACACGACCGGCGCTCGACCGGGTAGCCCCAGTCAAGCGGACGTGGATTCTTTTTTCCATCCCACGTATTACCTCGTGATTCTAATGTACATTATTCAATTATAATTTAAACACATACTTATAATCTGAAATTAAATTCTAGATTTCTGTCATTACCCACATGGTGTACAATACTTACAAAATATACATAACACACAGGTTTACTTTACGTGGTCTACAAGTTACACTGCCCAAAATACATATGTACATAACCTACATTTCCTGTCTACGGAGCCTCTAAGAGTACAAAGAAGTTATATAATACCTACCAGTAACAAGGCTCCGGCTATACCTTACACAAATACCAAAAATGAAAATCCGGAAAAAGAGGTGGCATGAACCAGACACGGCCCCGAGAGGAAAGGGGCTCACCAAAACAGCGGATATGACGTAGAGGAGGCACTACTGTCGGTGGGCTGGAGTACCTGCTATAGAACCACCTACAATCATCACAAGAATGTAGCGCCCCCGGCAAAAGGGACGTCAGTACATTTGAATTGTACTGGTATGTATGAACGAATGTTACTCTAAGTAAACTCAACAATGCACAGGCAAGAAACAGACAGAGAGTCACACAATCACTGCACATGGATATAGAAAGAAACACAATGGAAGTTCCACAATTCTCACTTCATCACAATCACAATCACAATTCCACCCTTGTCCCTTCTCAACATTCCACCCTTATTTCTTCTATTGCGGCGCACAACCCGACACCACCTGACAATCACAATCATTTATTATGTTTCTGTTGCAGCGTGCAACCCGATCCCACCATACGATCATATCTCATATCAACAATGACAATTCACAATTCAATCACATAAAATTTTAGAATAGGAATATAGCTTCTTTACAACCCACAATACGTATAAAAATAAAATCGTTCCACAACAAACCTTACCAAACAGTGAATCATATACGATAGTGCCACAGCCTTCTAGTTCAATTACATCACACCACAACTCCTTTTCGTTACTTGTTACACAGCCTTTAGCATATACATTCATACTCTTGGATTCATTATCCTACTAGCATCATTTCACATAGCATGGTAGTGTGGTGATCAACTAAAGACAGACAAGGAATACACTTCACGCTTCAACACAATTTGAACAACCATTTTCACATATTCACACCAATACACATACCGTATGCTCGGACATCACAAAGCAATTTTACTAAGATTAAAGTCAGCCATACATACCTGGAGTCGAGTTTCCCTTTTTAATTTCTATCACAATTCACCGAACCGTCTAGCACCGTCAATCTAGTTCACAATGCGACACATTTACCTTAGAATTAGGAGTCTTGAATTCATTTGAGAATTTTATCAAACATTATGTCATCCCTTAGATTAACTAAACCCTTTTTAGTGAAAGATTACTCTACTTGCTTCCCTTTACTAGGTTATGGAAGATTATTCACATGCATGCAAGGTCTCAACGTTCATTCTCAAGAACCAACCTATGTGTGTTTTACTCTTAACTAAACTCTGAGAATTTGGGGAAAATAGGGTGAATACTTACCTCTTATGATGAAGAAGATGACGACTACTAGATAAACTTCCAGGCCTAAGTAGAGATGGAGGACCAATTTGGGGAAGATGAGGACTTCTCTCTCTAGAACCCACTCTCACTTCTCTCTATTTTGTTTAGAATCCAGTTAAAATGAAAGGGGGTAGGGGTTAAATGAAGCTGGGGTCGGGTATAAAAGTTTAGAAAATTAAAATCCCGTGTCAAATATGCGGTCAGGAATGCGATCGCATTCCTGACATGCGGTCTGTAGAGCTGACCGCAGAATGGCCCCAAGTAGGCCAAAATTTTGAAACAATTTGCCTAGGTATGCGACCATATGCGATCCGCATACTCGTTATGCGATCACATAGTGCGTCGCATAACACCCCTCCCCAAAAATCAAAGGCAGTAATGCGACAGCTATGTGGTCCGCAGAAATGAAATGCGGTCGCAGATTGGACCGCATAGTTGTCCTTCAGTTGGGCAGTGATCTGCCCGTGTATGCGACCACTATGCGGTCTGCATACACGTTATACGATCGCATAACACCCAATTTCTGGAAAATTTAATTCTTTAACTCCCGAGGGTGCGTTTTTGTTCAAATTAGGTCCGTTTTGGGAATTTCCATAGTAAAAACAACTTGGGGACTCGTTCGGGCAGTATTTTAAGCAAGAAATTTTAAGGGTCTTTACAGATAGGCTTCACTCAACACTTTTAGCAAAGCATTTCTGTGTGTCTCAGAGTTCTGCAGCAGAGAGAGAATGGATATCTGTGCTGGTGAATATTCTTTAGCCTGCATTTTCCTCCAAAGATCATTTGAACCTGTCTCAGTGAGGGGAGGCCGGTTGGCAGCCTGCTTGCTTGACTTGGCCAGATGCTCAGGGGTATAGACTCTCCAGTTCTTGTCATACCCTGTGCTGCGATGGCTTCTTCAGACCTACTTTTACCTTTTCTTCTCGCCTCCGTTGTATAATCCCAAGGGATAGCATTTGAATAGAAAGGTGGTGTGGTTGACATCGCTGTTGGGATCGGCACGGCTATCCTTACTTCAAATGGGACACGAGCTTTGGGCGGCAAGACTACAACCTCGAAAGGTGTGGGTGCCTTTACCGGAGACCCGAAATCAACCTCAATTGGCACTGGTGCCTTCGCCTTTGCCGGCGGTGCTGCTTCAAACTCAAGTGGGATAGACATATTCACCTCAGCATTCTCAGATGGTTGGATCTAGACTATGATCGAGTTGGCTGTAACTGTAGGTTTCTTTGGGTCATCGCCTTTTACGATCAACCCAATTGACCCCTCGGGATCCCAATCATCTTCTATCTCAATAATATGGATACCTCTGCCCTTATGGTCTGGTAAAGGATTGTTACGGACGTTCACAGTGGATTCCTTGGCCACAATAATCTTGTTATCAATAAGGGCCTGTATCTTATCCTTCAAAGAGCAGCATTCCTCTATGGTGTGTCCTTTCATGCCAGAATGGTATGCACAGGATTTGTTCGGGTTAACCTACTGAGAAGGGTTCTCAGGGGCGACAGCAGGGATAGGTGTGACGTAACCAGCAGCTTTGAGTTTTTCATACAACTGGTCGATGGGCTCGGCTATGGCGGTGTATTGTTTTGGAGGGCGACGATCAAAGTTAGGGCGAGGCCTAGGGAAGTTTTGACGGGTAGGGGGTGATTGATAGTGAGATGGTTGGGAGTTATAGGTGTTGTAGACGGGAGCGGATTGGGAGTGTTTGGGTGAAGTGGGTTGATATGTGGGTGGTGGAGCTTGGTACGTGGGTGGTGGAGTTTGGTATGAAGGTGAGGGTGCTTGGTAATTTGGAGCGGGTTGATATGTGAATGGAGGTGCGGGATAGACCTGGTATTTAGGCGGGGATTTGGCTTGTTGTGCAACCATCACGGCTCCCACATCCTTCTTTATGGACACACCATTCGGACTGCAGAGCTTTATTAGTGGCCCGTAAAGCTTTAAAGTTAGTAACCATACTATTCTTGATACCTTCTTCAATCCGCTATCCTAATTTGATAATGTCGGAGAACTTTTGACCCTCAACCATCATCAACCGTTCATAGTATTGCGTGTCTGAGCCTGAACAAAGAATTTGTTCATCTGTTCTTCCTCTAAGGCAGGCCTGACTTTGGCAGCTTCCGACCTCCAACGAGTAGCATACTCGCGAAAGGTTTATGTGGGTTTCTTCCTCATGTTCTGGATATAGAACACATCTGGTGCATTCTCTGTGTCGAATCTAAACCTGTCCATGAAGTCTGTTGACATACCTACCCAGCTGGACCACTTCTTGGGGTCTTGGTTGATATACCAAGATAGCGCATCTCCTTCAAACTCCTCATAAATAACTTCATGCGGATCCTTTTGTCTTTTCCTACGCCAACCAATTCGTCACAGTAAGTCCTCAGGTGGACCCTTGGATCACCAGTACCATTGAACATCTCGAACTTTGGAGGTTTGTACCCCTCGGGCAATTCGACATTAGGCTGTATGCAAAGGTCTTCATAGTTTAGACCTTCAATCCCCTTGACTCCTTCAACACCTTGGACTCGGCTAGTCAGCTTTCTAAGTTCCTCTGCCAGATTCTTGATAAGAAGGTCTTTCTCATCGGACTCAGATGTATGTGTGACAGGTGGGGTGGAGTGAGTCACAGTCTCCACGTAGGATGGATTTGTGTAGGCAAGGAAGTGATCTTTTGTGTGATTCTGAGGTTCCGGGGGTGGAGGTGGAGTGTTGTGGCAAGTGTTGCAATGTGCAGGGAGAGGTTGGTTCTTTGGGGGAGCGGTGTGAGGATGAAGTGCAGGGTGATTTGGCTGTTTTGGGATATTTTGTGGAGGTGTAGGGGTGACGTCAGGGACGTTGAGGGAAAAAGACAGATTTGCTAGATTCCGAACTTGACCAAGCTCTTCTTGATATTTCAGCAACTTTTGTTCTAATGGTGACATGTTCTCATGCAAAACCTGAATACCCCTGCCGTCAGTGGCCTCTACCCGTTCAACCCTATTCTCTTGTCAGGTGTCGCTGGATTCTTCCATCTTACTTTTGCCTTTGTCTCTGGGAGGACTAGAAGGAGGAATAGGAGGAGGGCTCTTGGATCTTGTGTCATAGGCTGATGATGCTAGAATGCACGAACTAACCTTTGGGGAGGGGAATAATAAATAAAGAAAAAACAAAAAGGTAACAAAGTCAGTGAGGATTATAAAGAACATTGCTGTAATTTAAACATGTAATGCAAAAATGTAAGCGCATCCTAAGTTGGGGAACCTCTTTGTGCCCGAGGTAGGCCTAGCGACAAATTAATTTGGAGAACTTAAAATGCTAAATGCCGCATTTTATTGATGATAAAAAATAGACAAATCTCAAAACGACTCCAAATATGCGAAAAATAAAAGTCACTAATGGCCAATGGCCTTATTACATCAAAGGAGAAAAAATAAAAGACACCCCTATCTACTTGGTCCCAGAAGAACCTTCCCTAGATTCGGCATTCCTGCTCCCTTCGATCAGCTTTCCAAACTCGCGAAGTCCCAACAATAAGTAAGTCCTGGCTAGATATCCTCCTTCGGTTCCTTCAGCCTTTTTCCAGTCCTCGATCCTCTTGATGAACTTTTCCTCCACCTCGACTATACCTCGCTACAAGTACCCTAGCCTCTTGTTGGAGCTGATAGCCATATCATTTCATTCCTCAATTAGCTTTCTGCTGGACTCGTGTATCTGGTGATGATTGTCTTCACATTCACGGAGCCTCTTGCGTAGATTGTTGAATTTAACTTGCGCTTCCGCCTTCTCATCTATGACCCGGTGACCCTGAGCGAATCCTGGCTCGTATTGACCCTCCATATCTTCTTCTAACCAGCTTAGATAGAAAGGAGTACAATCGGCATGATACCTGTCTGGCTTGATGGTGTCTTTCTCAAGTAAAATCTTGCAGTGCCACAAATGCTGGGCTTGGCACTTGTGATGGCTGTCGTCATCCTGGAAGTTTGCTCGAAGATGTCTAATCTTCTCAACCCTAGGTATAACCTACCTCCTCCCTTCTTGCTTCATAACTCGGAGAGGGACGTAAGGGTACGTTCCCCTCAGACCAATCAATATGAGAAATGAAGCGTCTCGAGATCGGATGATAAATTCGTCCGTTGGGAACCATTCAAACATTCACTGAATCTGGTCCTCGGTCAAATTCCCCTGTAACTCAACCCATCCATCGGCATTTTCCGACTGAGCAAACATGTCTGGAATATAGTTCATTCGCTTTGGGTGGTGGAAAGCGATATGGTCATCCCAGATTCTTCGATGGATGTCTTGTCGGTAGTCACCCCTTTGCAGATGTTCAGTGAGCCAAAGTTGAAGTAGTAAGTTGCAACCTTCGAAGTGTTTTGCTCCCCGTTGACACTTTTCTAAGGCTAGGTATATGTCTGCAATGATCATAGGCACAATGTTGAAACCTTGTCCGTTGATCCCTTCCATTAAAGTCTTAGTGACCATGGCCAATCTAGTGTGGATCTTATCCTTCTTTGTCGGGAACACCATTAAACCCAAAAAACAGACCATGAAAGCAAACACTCGGCGATGGATGTGCCCTAGAGAAGTGAGGGCGAACTCGTCCTGATAGGTGCGGTATGATTCGCTATGACCGAACCTTTCGTACAAGTAATCAAAAGGGATGTACGTATCCTTTAAACATACCAAGTCCATATTTTTCTTCAGACCCAACATTTTGAGAAAACCACGGCCTGTGCGATTCTCAGGCATCAGCAACCCTGAAGATTCCCAAGCCAAACCTCCTATTTCTTCCAGCAGCGGTGTCATTTCATTGTTTCCGAAACGGAATACCGACCGATCGCAATCCCATAATAAGGTAGCAGCCTCTATCATCATTTTATTAGGCTGAATATCCAAAAGAGAGGGCAGGTTTCCCAAGTGTTTCCTGACGAGTGTTTTGTCGCTAGAATGAAGATCCTTCCACCAGTTTAACAATTTGGGGTGGATATTGGCGACCATGCCAAATCTGGGGGTTTCGTGCCTCATTTCTGCAAAACAAAGAGGGTTAGACCCTTACCCACACCGGACTTGACTATTTAACATCAATAATTAGCAAAGAGCATTTAGTTCCCCAAATAAATGAACAGAACGTGAAGGCGTCTGTTTGGGTTCCAGGGAAACCCAATGGACTTTTGACAAGGCTATCTTAAAGGCTATTGTGCGGAAAACACACTTAGCCTGACTAGGTTTGACCATGATGCATGCAACATTAGAATAGAGTAAGGTTTCTATGGGGTTTTAGACCGGTACCCTTGAGCGGACAACTCAAAGGGGAAGGCACGGAACTATCGACTGCACCGTTGATCGACTAGTTTTACCGCAAATATGCCTTTCCGAATTTAGGGGGTGGTAATATTGGAATAGCGCAACCACTCATTGTTAGCGTTTCTATAGTATTTTTGTTTGGCATGAGTGGAATATGAATGCAGAGCATGATATGCAATAAATAGCATTTAAACAAATAGGCATGTATTTTCTCGTTGAGGAAAGCGGTAAAGAAAGAAAATACAACAGTTACAATGGAAAGCGGTTACAAAGAAAACATGAAGATATGTCAGTTTCGTTTAGGCAAAATAAATACTTTGCGAAATAAAACAGATAATAGCATATAGCGGGGAATGGGAAAAGGTTCTAGCATTTAACAAAATTAAAGGTCCAAATTCACAAAGCAACTTGTAATGGTAAAAGCCTAGGGAATGTCCCCATCAGAGTCACCATGCTGTTGCGCCCCCCTTTTTCCTTGCACGGGTTAAGTACGCAGAGATCGGGTTTCATGACATTCTGGACAACACCTTAAAAGAAAGGTTTTAAGGAAGAGTCGCCACCTAACGATTTTATGGTGCGTTAGGGCACCTAGAATGATTAACTCATAAAATAGTTTGCATTACCAGATATTGGGTAAGGGCTTGAAGTTATCCCAAGGGGAAGGTATTAGGCACCCCTCAAGATCCACAATTGTGGGTCCCAGCCAAGTAATTTTGTGAATTTGGACAGTAAACAAATGACAAGCAAGGCTCACGTAAGAGGGGATTTCAAGTAAATACTGAAATTATTAAAAGAAATTTAAAGAATAGCAAAGTAAAATCATTTGAATGAAAATGTCCTCGGTTTTAAAGCAATATGGATCACATCAATGCAATACCCGATATGTCACGCCTCGAAGAGGGGCTGCACGTGGTATTAGCACACCGGTCATCATATCCATATTCTACCCTTCCCCACCCCGCTAAGGTATTTAAAACGCGTGTGTTGGTCACGAAGCTTATTGCGTGCTATTACCCGCCCCATGCTTTAGTCCTGGAAGGTGTTTAGGACTACTAATCCTATAAGGGGAGTACTAGGCTGACCCCTAGGTTTAAAGGATAAACTCTAAGCGACATACAATAACAATTAGGACTACATATAGAGGAAGCATACAGGAGCAAATATGGGCTCATAAATCCCTCCACAGGTTGTACGCATAAATAGCACGACTTAAGCTTATAAAGGAGTCTCGAGTTTCAGAACCTAAGGCAGGACTTTAGGGCTGAATACAACATTAAGAAAGCAGGATTAATGAGTTGTAGAAGAAGTATATGACCAATTTTAGACCACTGTAGTTTGCAAGCAATGTGCAAAGAGTTTCTGGTTTATATTGGCTCCTAGAGTTTGCCTAGGAGTCTGAAATGTTCTAGATACTATTTTAATAGACATACAGAATGCACTTCTCTAGGCTTAGCTCTAGTGAACAGGTGATTATGTGAGTATGATGGATGCAAGTCCTATAGGCATGATATATAAAAATGCAGACATAATGTAGGCAAACCTAAACATGCTTTCCTGAATACACAAACATTTGCAGAAATCAAAAATCATTATTTTAACGATATTTTACTTATTAACCAAACATACAGAAATGTGATTTAAGTTGTTGATCCTATCATGTGAATTCTTGATGTTCTTAGTTGTATGCTTAGTACAGTATTTAAATATGCTGAGAGTATTATCCTAAGATAACAGGATATCTAATGCAAATATTGATAATTGGTCATTATTACGAACCTAAAACAGGGTTTCTATATGCAACAGTCATGTATATGCAGAGGCAGTGTTATTGTAACAACCATTTTTTATAGTTATTTAACTAGGACAGGATTTCTAAGCGGGACAGTAATTGTAACAGCCTATTACTGGTAGTTAACATGATTTGCTAAATGATCATGAGTGTGATGAGATGCTGAAATAAAGAAACCTAAAACATGATTTACTAATGCATTGTACATATGTCCTAAACAGGATTTCTATTGCACACATATGTGAAGTAAATCATAAACATGGTTTCTACCCGGATTTATACTAAACATGCATAATCCCACCCTTTTCACTATCCAGCCCCGGAGTTATGTTACAAATAATTATTACAGACCAGCATAGCATGAATTACACAACTGAATAAGAAAATCAAGAAGCTATATTATAGAGAGCCTAATAGTAGACCCAAGTACCAGATCCAACATGCCATATGCCAAGACCTCTTGTAACCCCAGGTGTGTCATAGTCTCTAAGGACCTCAGAAGATCCTGGACAGTGCTCACACCCAGGTACCCTAGTCAAGGATGAGTAAGTGCAGTGTAGAGTGCCAGCCTTGTGTGTCAAAGTTCAATGGGTACTCAGTGTACCCAAGGAAATGCTCACACGAAGGGGGCAGAACCTAGAATCTAAGAGTAGTGGGAAGTGCTTGGATTTTAAAAGAGAATTGGAGTCTGAAAAGAGTAGTTTTAAAACAACAACACTTTGAGAAATAATTTTAAGAACAGTAGTAAAGGAGTTTTAAAAAGAGAAGCAGTACAACTGCAAACCAATAGGAAAAAGGACTCATGAAAGAGCAAACACAAACAGAGGAAGGGGAGATAGGAACAGATAATTCTTATGATAGCAACATAATAGAGTTACAGGTTTTCAAACAATTATAACATAGTTATCACAAAGCATCACATATTGTGGATTAGGATTAGTATCATGTAACACTTAGACATCAGGGGTGCATGCTTATAGTATTGAAAGTCAGACAAATAATGCAAACACATAAGGAAATACTGGTCATGCTGAGACAAGAAACGATAATCATAGGACAGGAACAAGTATAGGAGTCAAGCAGAGTCATAGTGAATCACATAAAGGGGAGCAGAAAGCATACTAGACTAAAGTGAAAGGTAAAATAACAGGGACATGCTAGTTACATGGTAGGCAATAGAACCATAAGTAGAAGCACAAAAGGAATAACAAGTATCTTAACATGAACTGAAACATATTGTTTTGGGAAACTATAAACTTAAATTAGGAACATACCAGTCAAGGGTATAGAACAACAAAATTCAATGTGGTAGAGAAGCAACAGTAGTATGCAGAACAAGAGAGTAGCAGAGGACAGTAGTATGCAGAAGCAAAAGAGAGCAAGAATTACTCAGTCTTGGCTTTCAGCTGACTGAGTAGTTGACGTTGATGCAAAGAGCAAGAAGAGATGTGTATGAAACACAGAATGTTCAGAGCAGTGTATGTGTGTGATCAGTGTTCTCAATATCAGTGCGTGTGTGTGTGTGTGTATTTTCGTATGAATCTCTGTGTCTTTGTGAAGAGGGAAGACAACTCTTTATATAGTTTAAAAAATGAGTAGTACATGGGTAGGGAGTGCACAAACATGGAAATAAAATCAATTAACACCAATTAAGACAAATGGACCCCTTTAATTAAGGAGTCTAGTTTAAAACGGTATAGTCAAGGCAGAATAAGGAAAGAAAATCAGTCTAATTGATGTTTTAGAGTTCAATACTACACAATATTACAAGTTAATTGTGCAGTACCCAATTTTCGAGTGCTGTCTAATAAGAAGAACCTGGTTCTTCTTTGTATACTACTTACTACTGTTTGCGGAATAATAAAACAGTAATAGTAAAGACACATGGATTTTTACGTGGAAAAAACCTGGCTCAAAAGGTGAAAAAACCACGACCTACTCCTTAGTAGGATTTTCTCAAACTCTTTACTAAAACTCTGAGCCAAAACGGACTTACAAAGTAAACTCTTTTGTAATACTAGGACTAACTCTAATCCTCTTTGTATCAACTAGCCTCTAGCTAATTTTTTACAGATTTCAAGCTAACTCTAACTTGAACAATGTGTACCTATTACAATTGCTTCTATGAAAGCTGATAAGATACAATATTAAAACTCCTACTACAATCAACTAGACTCAATACACAAACAACGGAACTGTTTCTTCTAGTTTAATTGTAGCCTTTGTATCGTACAACAATTCTGCTTGCAAAATATCTCTGGAACTTTTGCTTCAGATCTTGATTCACTTTAGTACTTGTGCGTCACTCCTTTCAGCAGTAATACATTGATTATTTATAGAGTCCGTTTGTTGAGTCCATGATTCAATTCTGATCCAACTCTTCCTTGGTAAACGAGTTTGATTGTAACTCAACTTCCTTCCTCTATTTCTGTCCTAGCTGACAACTTATGTCATCACTATCAGTTTGCAACCTTTTCTTATTAGGAGACATTCTCTTAGTTCTTTGATATTCAGCAATCGATGATATCTCCTAGACTTGTACAATTCTTGTTCCAACTGCTTCATTCAGATGTGTATGCTATGATGTACCTGGATCAACTTGACACCTTTTGGAAATCTTCAAAACCCATTCAGTGACATCGGCCAACAAATTCCCCTCTTTTGATGATTACAAACTCTGTGCTTTTATCCTGTATACACATCCAACACTTTGTATATTTGTGAGCATTAATCATCAAGAACCAGGTTCATTAGGTTATAAATATCACTGTAAAATTTTTGAAAAACACAACACATCTTCCTCCTTTTGGCATCATCGAAAAGTTGCAAAATGATACTTACCAATTAATAATTCTTACCCATGGCCAATTTAGGCAACTGCAGGTGCAAACATGATTAATCAACACAAGAAACCAATAATGTAGGCTAAATCATAAATAGACACATTTGTCAAAACACCAAGCTTTCATTTGATTAACATGGATTATCAACACCAAAACAGATTAAATCAAAAACAACCAAAACAAGAGTAAGACAGAATTAAAAACTGAAACAAAAGACACTCGACACAGTCCCGAACTGGGTACTTGATAGGATAAGAGGGGTTAGTTCTGGAAATTCCTAAGTCTGGGGTGGTGCAGAAGAGGGAGGATTCTTGGTTTGGAGAAGAGACAACATTTGGTGTAAGACACCCTCGTTTTTCTCCTTCTCCTTGGCTTATTCAGCTTTGAGAGCATCACGCTCAGGTTCCACGTCAACTAAGCGAGTCTTCAAGCGAAGGATCTCCATATCCTTTTGATCGCTTTCCTGCACCAGAGTACGGACCTTGCTGTTGACTGGTTGCTTCCGAGATGAACCAGGTTCATCTGTCGGGGCACTGACAGTGTAATCACATGACAACAAAGTGTCCTTCCCAAAGAAATCCTTTGCAGTAGCCATTTCAGCCTTCTTTGTGGGAACTCCAAAATGAGCCAGAACAGCAGTAAGGATAAAGCCATAAGGAATTGCATGGGCCTTGGTTCCATTCACCACTCTGTCCATAAGCTGGATGATTAAAGATGGCCAATTGATCTTCTTGCCTCTGTATAGATACTCCATGAGTGTTAGATCCATGTAGTTGGCAATGTGCCTGCGTTCTTGTCTGGGCAGCAGAAATTTAATTACAAACTCAAAGAACAACTTGTGTTCAGGCTTCATCTCGCTTTTGTACACAGCCCTGGGTTCAGGCTCTTCTTCATTGTCACAAAAGAATCTGGTGATGTTGAGTGCTGAGGCCATTCCATCCAAGCAAGGACATCTCTGCCTTGTATAGTTGCCATAGCCCTCAGATGGAATGTCTAGAATGAATCCCAGTTCTTGAGCATCAAAGGAGACTTCAACTTCCCTGACCAATGATGTAATCCTTCCTCCAATCACAGTTGAATTCCCCATGAACTCAACAACTTTATTTCTGACCAGCCTGTCTTCCATGCGAAGGACCATGTCCTTCCAGCCTTGCGCTTCCAGAATATCCACTAAGTACCTCATACCCGGCTCCTCCAAATCCTTCAGTAACTTTCCCTTCAAGATATGTCTTTTGCCAAACATGGCAACTCTGTCAATCGACACTTATCCAACCTCCTTCTCTTTATCTCCACTCCATTAAGGATCATCATCCCTCTCGACAATCTGAACTTTCTTCTTTGACTTTACTTTCAACCTTGTCCTCGTAGATGTACTCACGGTGGTAGCAGACACTGGTGCTGACTTCTTTGTGGAAGTCTTAGCCAATTTGGGCTTGGGTGTCTTGATCACTACTGGAGCAACCTCTTCTTCTTGTTGGACCAGGTCCAACACCTCATCAACAGCAATAGCCTCAACAGGCTCCCCCACTTTCGCTTTCCCTTTCTCTGCCTTCTTTCTTTTGCTCTCTTGCAGAGCTTTTTTCAACTTCTCCTCTTCTTCTCGAATAGTATTTCTCGTAGCTCGTACCCTTGGAACAGGTACACCAACAGACTCATTAGTTTTCCTTTTCTTTGTGGACACTGAGGCTTTAGACTTGATGGACTTTGGAGTCCTTCTCTTCTTGGGGTTGTATGAGTCCCCCGTTTTCTTCAGTCTCTCAGCCAAGGTTTCTTCCCCAGAAGAAACACGTTCATCTATCTCCTTCATTAGCATTTCTAATCCAGCAGCAGCTTCCTCAACTTTATTAGTTCCCCCTATCACTACGACATCATCTTTAAGATTCTCAAAACTGGGGCCACAAATTTCAAGTGTGGAACCATCCTTCCCAGATCCCCTCACACCTGCATCTCCCTCATTCTCAATAAGTTTCCCAGTTTTTCTTTTCCTACTTGGCAATTCCACATCCACCACAGACCCCACCAACATAAATCTATTTTCAGAATTTAACACAAAGGTAACTTCAGTATTACCTTTCTCAGCACTGGACAAACCAGGTGCATCGTCTTCATGTGCTGATTTGAACGATTCACTTGACAAATCTGGTTTGGGTTCTTCTTTAGCATGTAATAAATCTTCCAAGAACTTTGCTCGTGAACCTGAGGCCACAGATTTGTGTGCAAGAACCTTGACACGACGGGGTTTGGGGGCTAGGGTAGGGTTTGGTGTAGGTTTAAGAGCATCATGGTATTCAGGGGTTTCAGGTGTCTCAGAGGATTCATAACTATAGACCGGTGGAGAATCAGACTCATATACTCCTTCATCGTAGTCAAAATTTTGAGAATCAGATGAAGCAGATAACATGGTATTTAATTTTTGAGAGAAAAAAAAGAGAGGGCAAAAAGCAGTAGATATTTGAGTGTTGAGTGACTTGAACAGGGTTCGTCTATTGCTTTATTCACTATGGGTAATTATGGCCTATTTATAACTTGTGGCTGGGGTGATTATAACGGACCTGTATTAACACAAGTAGGATACTAACCGATTAAGGATAGTCAGTGATTGGACATTGATTAGACGGTTTCTTTCCCCCTAAAACTAGGCTAATTTAATGTGACGGAGCTTCTTGAAACTGGTTCATTATTTTGGTAAGTACGAGAATTTGAATTGAACCATAAATGGATAGAGTCATGCTCATGTATGACTGTACTTGAATTAATACATGTATGGAGATGAGAACGTACCTTGCCAGTCATGTAAACCAGCATGGATGAACCAGGTTCATCCTGTAAAAAATCTTTATTTTGCCTTAATTCACAAAAATAGAGAAACATCTTTAGCAGCTAGGGAATCATATTAATACATGGAAGAAGAGTATGGCAATAAAGACATAGAACTGAGCAATGATTAATCTGATTAAGTACCTAATTAAAATTTCTAGCCAGAAAACTTCCCCTTTTTTTTCATTTTGTTTTTCAATTAGGTGATCTTAATCATCCCTAATTCAATCATGTTTCTCTCATAATGCTCCCTGCTCAATACTTTGGTAAATATATCAGCAATTTGATGATCAGTGGCACAGAATTCGATTGAGATCATCCCCTTTTCATAGTTAGCCCTCAGGAAATGGTGCCTAACATCTATGTGCTTAGTTCTCTTGTGATGAACCGGGGTCTTAGTCATACTAATTGCACTAGTGTTATCACAGTAAATAGGAATACATCCCACATCTATACTAAAGTCCAGGAGTTGTTTCTTGATCCATAGAAACTGGGCACAACAAGAGACTGCAGCCACATATTCAGCCTCAGCAGTAGACAAGGCTACTGAATTTTGTTTCTTGGTGGCCCAAGAGACAAGGCAAGAGCCCAAAAAGTGAGTCATGCCTGAAGTACTTTTCCTGTTAACCAGGAAACCTGCATAATCAACATCAGCATATCCTACAAGGTCAAAATTACTACCTTTAGGATACCAAAGGCACAAATCAATGGTGCCCTTCAGATATCTCAAAATTGTTTTTACTGCAGTGAGATAGGACTCCTTTGGATTGGCTTGAAACCTAGCACATAGTCCCACACTGAACACAATATCAGGTCTACTTGCAGTAAGATATAGTAGAGACTCAATCATCCCTCTGTACGTCTTCTGATCAATGGATGAACCAGGTTCATCCACATCCAATTTTGTAGTTGTGGCTATTGGGGTATCTATCTCCTTTGAATCTTCCATTTTGAACTTCTTGAGGAGCTCTTTCACATACTTTTGTTGATGAATCATTGTTCCATGTGGAGTTTGTTTGATTTGCATAGCTAAGAAAAAGGTTAGCTCACCCATCATACTCATTTCAAACTCACTCCCCATTAATGTAGCAA
>MDKH01216623.1:0-71016 GCA_005239495.1 Nicotiana undulata
TGAAAGTTTCGTTATTTTTATTAAGCAATGCTTACAGGTTTTGGTTGGGAATTTGTTGAAAGTAACGAACTCTCGTTTCGTTAAGTAATAAATGATTTTTAAATTGCTATTGCAAGTTATACGTTGGCTGGCCTAGCGGGTTCAACGTTAGGCGCAGTCATGGCCTAAAGGGTGGGATTTTGGGTCGTGACAAAAGTTCAAAAATTAAAAGAGATTGTAGTTAGTGGGATGAGCCGAGGGTCTATTGGAAACAACCCCTCTATCTCGCTAGGTAGGGGTAAGGTCTG
This sequence comes from Nicotiana undulata, assembly GCA_005239495.1. Classification (NCBI taxonomy): domain Eukaryota; kingdom Viridiplantae; phylum Streptophyta; class Magnoliopsida; order Solanales; family Solanaceae; genus Nicotiana; species Nicotiana undulata. The sequence continues at coordinate 288 of MDKH01216623.1, forward strand.
CATACTCACTACCCTCCCCAGACCCCACTTGTGAGATTTTATTGGATATGTTGTTGTTGTTGTAGTTAGTGGAAATTGAACTAATGACTTCAAGTTTTTGAACCCCCTTGACCAATAAGCTATGTTTTGGGATTGTCTTAGGGGGATTCAAAACAAAAAATATAGAGGTAAAAAAAAAGATTTTGCTATATATATACAATATAATTTTTCGACAAAGGAGATTTGGGCGAGCCCCCTTACGCACCCTAAATCCGCCCTTGATTGCTGTAGTCTAGAAGCTAGTGCAAAGCTAACCAATTTATGGTAAATCCTTGCAATAAAACGTACATGAGATAAGTTTAAATGAAAAAACATGGCTAATGAACATTTATTACATGTTTGAGCCGAAATTGTTATTGTTAGGGTTGGAGGCACAATATTGTATAGGATAAAATTAGTTTATATTAAATGATTGAATAGTAGTGACATGTGGAATCGTATGCAAGTAGAAAGTAAATCAAGTAATAATCCGTACCGGAAACAACAGTTACAGTTGGCATCAGATAGACCCCGAAGGAAGCATGATCAACGTGAGCAGGTCGAATGTTTTCCATCACATAGCATTCAATAAAGAATATTCCTTGACACACTACAAAAAAAAACGCTAAATTTGCGGCGGTTTCTGTAACCTACGCAATATATAACAAATTGTGGGGGTTTTATTTAACCCCGCAAATATATTATATTTGCGGCGGTTTCTAACCTCCGCAATCGTTAAAAAATAGCCACTGACCCATATTTCCCTCGTCTTTCAATCCTTTCCCTCTCTAATTTTCCCAAACCCCTTTCTCATTTTTGCTTTTTCCACTTAATCAAAAATAGCAGTGACTCTTTGTAAACCCATTTCCTCTAATCGGCAGATGCCAAAATCAATAGCAGTGACTCTTTGAAAACCCATTTATTCTAATCAAGGTAAATTGATTAGTATAATGTATATAATCGTCATATAATTCTACAGATTTTGAAGCTGTAAACAACAACAAAAATTTTGAAGCTAAAAAATTTAATCTCTTCCATTTTTTCTTCATTTTCTCTGATTTCAAGCCCGTGTAGCTCTCTGCTTTTCTTCAGCGCCTCCTCTGTTGCAAAATGAAAGAGATATGAAAGAAAACTTCAGATCTATCAATCAATTGGATGTAAGTTTATTTGATTTTGCTCTTTCATACAAATTCCTCTTTGATTTTTCTTTAATTTTCCTATTTCATTCTTTGATTCTGCTTTTTTGTCTTTCTTTCTGCATGCATGTGGGTTTTATGTTTATTTCCTCTATTAATTTGGTAGAATCTGTAAACATTTGGTAGAATCTATCGATGTATTTTGAAGAAGGATATGTAAGTCCTCTTTCTCCTTTTGCATTAGGTTCTAAAATTTAGGTTTTTTTGTGTAGAGGAATTGCTTTGTGACCTGCTAGTTGTTCTAGCCCCAACTTAGAATCTGTTTCTGTTTTTTGGAAATAACCTGTGTGTCATTTTTATGGAATTGGCATCAATTTGATATCGATATGTTACGTTATCATATTTCCATGTGAAATGTCCTGTAGTTGCTTCTTGGATTATTTTCATTTGGTTCAATATAGTCAATAGTACCCGTGGAACTTATGTATTAATTTGTGAACAAAATGTGCGCGATTGTGTTTCATTTCGTTCAAATATATATTTTAACACCCGAAAGCTAGTACGATTAGCAAGAGCAAGAAGATAATTTCTTCATCTCACTGACCTCAAAATCAGAACAAGAAATAACATCAATTTTCAATCCTTTAATAAAAATAAAAACTGTAGTTCTTCATTGCTGTTATTTGTACATATTACATGTCTAGTTCTTCATTATTTTTATTTGACCTCAGTTCATCAACCCATCTAGCTATGCGATCAAAGCTCTGTCTCTTTGTTATGTCGTAAACTAACATAGCTCCTAGTGCTCCTCTGCAGTATGCACTTGTCACTGCTCTGTACCTGTTCAACACAGGGGCCAACATACATACATTATAGCTGATAAGTTCTCTCCAACCGGGAGAAGAAATATTGTGAGGTCCCAATACATGAAATGCCTTGGGATAGTGCTGGAAATAATGGCTTCTGTCCATGGACATTTTTCTTAAGGACCAATATATTTTCATTTGTGTACTTCTTTTTCTTGTTAGGTCTTCATAAAAGAGAAGAAACACACCTCCCCAGGCCTAGAAAGAGGAGACTTGAGGGGGTTTGGGCGGTCACTTTTGCTTTTTATATTTGTGTATGGCATCCGATTCTAGTGAATTTTGGGGTGTGTTCTTCCATTATATGCACACATAACAGAAGGAATTGGACATATACATATACTTTTGCACTCATTCATCTTTTAAGTAGTGAAAACTGTAAAGTTGTAGTGTGAAAGAAATGAGAGAATAAGCCTAATGTAAGGGTGGTGGAGGGAGTGGGACTTCTCCTGTGATGCATATATTGGATCAGAACTGTCAATTTTTTAAATTTATACAATGTGAGTTATACATGTTGTCAAATGATTTTCTAGATAGGGGACAGAAGACTTAAATGGCAAATAGAAAAGACTAGGAGGGAGTATGGGTGTAGACACTGTCTTAAGTTCCGAAAGAAATAAATTTCTTGATACTAAGTGTGCATTTAGTGTGACAAGTAGTGGGTGCTTCCATACTTGATATCTGCCATCTAAAATCTCGAATTTAAAACACTGCTTGTTTAAGTTTGTGCCCTCGTCTTTCTACATATCGTACTGTAACTAGGAAAGTTGTGAAACTTAAACTAGTTAACCAAGATATATTCTAGATGTTATCAATTTCAAATCATGATAGACTAAGAACTGAGTAAGACTCAAAAATAGCATCTCAAATCAAGCATTTAAGTCTGACTATACAATAACTAAATAATTTATTTGGATCAATGCAATTCACATGACATATTTGTCCTACTAGCATTAGCATATGTTAATTTCTATGATTGATGTTTTAATTGAAATATTTTCTTTTGCATGTGTATTTTAGAACTCCTGGGAACTTTCAGAGAAGACACAATTGTCGCCGGCTGCTTTTCCTCTTTCTGCTCTACTCTGTGTTTGAATCAGTCTCAAGGTACATTTTTTCTGCATTAGTAATCATACAAAAAGGCAGAGTCAGTACCTTTTTTGTAGTTGAAGTGGGATGTGAAACAGGAGTCAGAATTGCCTGAGGTGGAAGAGAGCCAATATTTTGCTTTCTGGAATTTGAAAACCCATTTGCTTCTTGATTGCATCTAATTACTTTACCTCGATTAGTAGAATTATACCACCAATTCACATGTATGTTCTTGGCTTGAAATAGTTGAATCTGCTGTTCTGTATACTTTTGTTTAACTAATTTTCTCATGTACATGAAATTTGTATTTGACTTTAGCAATAACCCTTTCATAGCTGAACTCATCAAATCCTACACAGAAAAAAACTTCTTCACACTTTCATAATCTTCTTCACTTGAACGTCACGTTATATTGGTGCTGCATCATCTGCTGTAAACTCTTGACTCTCCTGTTTGGTTTAAGATTGGCTTATAAACCTTTGGAAATCACTGTTGACTCTATGAATTATTTCTTTTATAAGAAAGGCAACCTAATGTTTCATTCTATTATCTCTGATGCTTGTCGTGTGGTCGATGAGAAACACCTGTCTGCTTGTAAATGACTTGCTTCCTTCAATATTTTACAGATTGTTGGATTTTGCTCAAGAAAATTACATTTATTCCTCAACTGACTTCAAATTCTTTAGGATTTGCATACTAGACTATAGAGACCTTAAGCCAATTCTAAACTGTGTATTTCTCAAAGGTTTCAGATCTTTCCAAATACTTTTCCAATGGATAAATCTTGGATTCGATTGCCGAGGAACACAACTGGATATTTGTTTGGTTTGAATCAATTTCTAGATTTTGCATTTAAAAATGGAGTTATAGAAGATAGAATAAAATGTCTGGTCCTAAATGTGGTTTTGTGAAGTGGTTGATTAGAGATATAGTGTTCGATCATTTAATTTGCAAGTCATTCCCTCAAGATTATGTCACTTGGGTTTTTCATGGCGAAATAAATGTGTTGCAGAACTTTAATAACATAGACGTTACTCAAGATACAGTACTTGCTGAAAATCCAGTAGACTTATTGATTAATGAAGCATTTCAGGGCTTAAGACATGAAGTCATTGATGTAGGTTCATCACAAGTAGGGAGAGAAGAGGAAATGTTAAATGATATCCATGCTTCAGATAATAAAGACTTTTTTGAGTTGCTTAGAGATGGAAGTCAAGAATTATATGAAGGGTCCAAGTACTCAAAGTTAGAATTTTTGTGGAATTTTAGCAACCGACTGCTCCTTATTTCCAATTCACTTCGACAAATGGCCAGATTTGCCCAAGTCACACTTCAATAGGTTCTATGATCGAATTGTAAAGGTATAAGCTCTATTTTCTTATTGTTGTATCTCTGTTTTATATCTTTAGACTATATATTTGCATGTAATAGATTAATTAACAATAGTTTTATTCCTGTAGCCTCGATTTTGTTTTAGGACAACTGAGTTAAATGCACGAGAATATGTTTATAGTTCTATTGGAAAGAAGTGGAGTGCAGGTAGGCACATGTTGTGGTATGAGTTTTCTGACCCACTTAAGACCAAAGCAGAGATTATGGATAATGTTCCAGCAGGGATTCCACGGGATCAATGAACTTCTTTTGTTGCTTACCGTTTTAATGAAAAGACAATGGTATTTATTTGAATGCTTAATTGGTATGTGTAATATACTTTTTTATTTGTATATTTAAGTTTTATGTGTATTTTTGTAAGGAAATGAGTAAAAGAAATGCTGAAATTCGGAAGAAACAAACTGTTGTACACACTGGTGGCTCCAAGCCAAACTCCAGAAGAAGAGCTGAAATGGTGATAAATATTAATGCAATATGTTTTACTTTAACTAAACTTGCAAACTATTCCTATTTAGTTAAGTTTACTGACTTGAATTTTCATTTATAGATGGCAGAATCTGGAAAAAAGCCTGGATGAGCGCAAGTCTACCTTGCTACTCATAAGAAGGAAGATGGCTCATATGTTAATGAAGCGGCAAGAGAAATATGTGTAAGTTTCTCTTGGCAAACTACTTATTTTGTCAGAAGGGTTGCACCATCAGCTCTACAACATGCAACCTGTTCACAAAACCTATTTGCATAACATGTATCTATATATCTTTCTATGGGCTAAATGCATATTCAAACAGATATGAACTGACTATCTCTAGCTTGGACAAACTAACAATGCCTAAAAGTATTAAAAATTATCACTTAAAAAGCTTGAGATATCAAAATCAAAATTCAAAATGTACAAATCTTCCATATTAACATCTGTTCCATGCCCATGGTCCTCAAGTCCAGGAATATTGATGCACTGCCCATTGGATTCACTTACTTTACTTATAACCCCATCTGAATGAACATCTTGTCCGAGACTTCAGCAGATTGATATGCTGGTCGTAGTTGTAATAATCAGATAGCTCCTCATTCTTCAAATTGTTTACATCGAATGATTCGTCTAAGAAAGACCGAAGGTTGTAACTTTCACCAATATTCTCATTTTACCAAAATATATCTGATACAGTTGTTGTTTCCGTTGTGTTATTGTCTCCCATTAATAAGTACTCCGCGTATTCTAGATGACTACGAATATCTGCCTCAATAATATATTTGGCTTTAATATCATTTGCATTATCATGTTATTCTGTATACATGTGTTAAGAGTTGCCGAAGATGACGTTGTTGTGGTGAAGTGTGTAAAGCATTTTCCATTGCATATCTGTTGTTTATTAGTTGTGTCTGCACTACTGCTAGCTCTGCTTGTAAGGATGCCACCTACAAAATATGTTTGTTTTCTGATGAGTCTAATTTCTTTATTTTCCTTATGGTGTCAATTACTAATTGAAGTTATGACAATGAATTTTGTGTATATTATATTTAGGAAAACATTGAGCTGATTGTAAGTCAAAGTGCCGCAAATGAGTCTGAAGTTTCACCAAATGATGTCGTCGGTAAGGTGCTAGGAAAAGAGCATTCTGGAAGGGTAAGGTGCTTGGGGTTAGGAGCTATCTCGAGTAAAGTTTTTAGACAAACAAGACGTCGTTTTGGAGGTATAAATACTTTCAATTATGATAATGGTTCATGTTCATCCCAATGCGAAGAGAAATACAATCAGATTTTGAATGCTCACAATCAAAGCCAAGAGAACTATGTTAAATGATGACTGCACACCACCAAATGATGAATGCTTTCAAGGCATATATGATTATGAAAGAAGGGACAATACCTGAACAATTTGCTGGGATGTTTGTTTCTCCTCCCTCTGCAGCGGTAAATAAAATCTAGTTATATGCAGTTTTTAATATTGCAACTGTTTTTTCAAATAAAGCTCAACTGGCGAATCTTGTTCTAACTCATTAATGCTTTTTATTTCTTTGCAGCCAAGTGATGCAGCTAGCGGGTCCATTTCACCTATGGGCGTAAGAAGATCATCTGGTGATAGTAATCTTAATGAAAATTATTGAGTTTCCTTGCAAATGTATTAGATGATTAAGTATGATACTGTAATTGAATGGTTGAACAAGATGTTTTGTCTAAAATATCTTACTATTAGAGATCGAGGATTTGAGATCCCTTTTTGTCGAGTCATCCTTTGAAGATTTAATCTCTATTAATGTTTACTGTTGTGTCCACCAAAATGCATTTAATCTCTATTACTTGAATTCTTTTTGTATTCTAGAGTATCCTTGCAAATGTATACATGTTGAAGAGAATGTTGTCTTGTGTTCATTAATGAAGAGGAAACTCCAAACATTCTGGAGATCAGTCTGCTGTAAAAGCTCTTATGGGTATTTTTAATATATTAGAAATATTGTATTAAACAAAAAAGTAGCCTCACAATTGCCAAAAAAAAAGGGTCTTCAATAAATAGAGGAGGTTGAAACTGCCGTAAATAAGCAAATTGAGGGGGTTTAAGCTGATACGAAAAAGATTTATAATCTTTCTAGGATATATTGAGGAGGTTGAAACCGCCGCAAATTAACTATATAGCGGGGTTTTCAACCCCCAATTTATATTTTTTACATGTTGCTAAATTGGTTAAAATTTTAATTTAAGGGGGGTTCTAACCGCCGGAGAATAACCTCCGTTAAATGGTTACGCCGGGTTGTAAAAAACTGCCGCAAAATGATAGCGGCGAACCTTACAACCGGAGTTTTGGAGACCGCCGCAACATCAATTAACGGGGGTTATTGACCGCCGCAAAATATAAAAATAACCTCCGCAAATAGACTCTTTTTTTGTAGTGACATTAAATGAGCAGCCGTTGCAGAGAATATTTCCATTCATAGCCTGCCGTTACATATTCATCAATGGCCCTTTTTTTATCATTTAAGAGGGGCTTGATCCTAGGATCTTGTTTCCCTTGGTATAACTCTAAGTAGTAGGTTGAATAGCTATTGTACCACACGAAATTCTTAGCAAAACTTATGCTATATTTCATTCTCAAGCTTAATCAGATAAACTCATTCGCTCTTTTACATTGTTCTTATTTATGTCCTCAAAGGCATTGCTCTCGAAACCAAGCTTGTTATTTCCTTAGATTTTAACAGCTAGGTCTTATTTTTAATCTTGTTTATTTATTATTTTTGGATCAAAGCTGTTCTATTGTCTATAAATCACGTAACAAATTCAACTGTACTATTTTATGGGTAAATAGTTTGGCGCGCACCGTGGGGCTTAGATAGTTGCGCAATTAAGTTGATCCTTGAATTTATTACTAACTTGTTTGATTCTTTGTTCCTTGCAAAAAATAGAAAATGGCAGCTAACAATGTCAACATCGCACACAACATTGAGGGACATGAAAATCTACCTCAACATGAGGATTCAATCACCGACACCCGCAAAGAGGGAGATGAGGCAACCCCGATCCGTGAAGGATAGTACCCCCGACATGTACGGGAGCCAACTCTCGATTACGTGGAAGATGAACACGTTGCATAAACAGTAAGGATCCTAAGAGAGCAACAAAAAGCCATCATGTGCAAAGTCTCAAGGCAGGATCAAGTCATGATGGAATTGAAGACGGCGTTTTCAGGCGCTTCCATCAATGCAAATGGAAGGTGTCCGGTTCCTCCTAATGTTCCTGCAAATCAGAGAACTCAAAGAGTTATAACAATACCCCGAGGGGTATGGTCGACTTTGGTGGTGCAGGGAGGTGGGGGGGGGGGGGGGGGGGGGGGGGGGGAGGGACATTAGTGGATCCGGTAACGATAACAGTAGTGATACCTTGAAAACGAGCTCATGAAATTCATGAGGGAGATGAACGAGCAGATGGATCAAAACACGAAGGAGTTTCACGCCTGAATGGATGAGATTCCGGGTGCACCACCATCTTTGAAGGTCCCAGATTCAATAAAATATACTCAGTTGCCGTTTAAACCGAGTGAAGCATCAGAGTTAATTCCGAAATGGTTCAAGGTGCCGGACATACCAAAATACGATGGGGCTTCAGACCCTTAGGAGCACATCACAACTTACAAGGGCTGTGAAAGGAACAATTTGGCTCAATATGAGATCGAATCGGTTCTACAGAAAAGGTTTGGAGAAACCCTCACAAAGGGGGCCTTGACATGGTATTCGCTCTTATCCGAGCATTCAATTGACTCTTTTGAAATGCTTGCAGATTCATTCATTAAGGCCCATGGCGGGGCCAGAAAGGTCCAAGCCTGGAAGGAGAACATATTCATGATTGCACAAGGAGAAACCTAATTATTGAGGGAATTCATGATCACATTCCAGAAAGAGAGGATGTTGCTACTGGTCGTACCAGGAGAATGGGTAGCGGATGTCACGACCCAAACCGATGGGCCACGACGAGTGCCCGAGTCCTACCTGTCGAACACCCTTCGGCATGCAACTAAGATATAAACATGAATAACATCTGCTGAATAACGAGAATAACATGCGTGAGAAAAACTTGTCCAAAAGACATATATACATATACGCGCGAATATATAAGGCGAGCCGACAAGGCTGCTATAGACAACTATATATCAAAAATTTGAAAGCCGACAAGGCCACATACTATCCAACTATACATAACTGTCTACAAACCTCTAATAGAAATACAATTGTACAAAGACGGGACTGAGCCACGTCATAACCATATATGTATACAAGCATATCGTACCAATATCAAAAGCAGCTACGGATCAAGTGGAGCACGCCAACTCTCGCTGATCAAGGATCCTAAGAAGGGGGACCATCAATTTTCCTAGCTGCACATGCAAGAATGAAATGCTCGCCTCAAGAAATAGGGCGTCCGTACGAATAATGTACTGAGTATGTAAGGCATGAAAATCAGCAATTAAAAGACATAGATGAAACATGGAATAGTGAATTCCGCATGTAAATCTAAATAACTTTGCAAATCCTGAAACATTTATAATGTCATGCACGTGCGTATGAATATCGTGTCATGCATAGGTATAGGTGTACATAACATCATCAGGCCTATGAGGGCATCCCATTATATCATCTCGACCACTTTGGAAAAAATCATCAACGTATACTAGCCGATTAGGTGGTGATGCGTATATAACGCCGTAACGTTTTTCCATATCCCATATCCATATAATATACATATATACACGTATATGACTGCATCTGGTTATTGGTCAATGTACATGTATAAATGCATGAATTGCATAAGGAATACATTAATAAGATTTTCTCAGAATGCCATAAAAATCAATATACCTTTCGGCTAAACTTTATCAAATACGTATTTTTCGGAGACCCATGAACATAAGATAGAATAATAATTCACATGGGAAATCAAAAATATAGACACTCTTAGTATTTCTATGAATAGACTCATTTATGAAAGTTGCGTATTTTGCTCGTTTCTTTTGTATTTGGATCATGCCAAAAAAGAAAGAAGGGATAACCATAAGATACCTGGAATAGGAAAAAATCCATATAATATACTTGGAAAAGATTGCACCATACTCCTTTAGAACCGCAAAATTTTACGTTGTTACGGTTCTAACAATTCTCGTTGGAATTGTTTGGTTGCAAGAAGTTTGGCTAAAATCTTGTAAGAATTGCTTGAATGAATCACGTTGAAATGTTGTAGGAATCTCTAATGTTTCTGATTGCAGGGATTTTTGTGGGAATTTTGTAAGAAGTGTGGTAAGAAATCACATTTAATTGTGATATGGTTTTGTATTCAAGATCTTGAAGTTGAGGTGTCTTGATATTAAAGCATTATGTTGGCACCTAACCCCAAATGACCAAGAGTCATTGGTTTGTTTAGGGTCTTGCTGCCACATGGGGTGGAGGTGGGAAATTTTAATCTTTATCCAGTAATTAGGTAATATCCCGTTACCCAGTAATTAACCAACTATCCGCATAATTAAGATTTTTCTCAAATTATTTAAAATTCTACTCATTTTTAATATACTTTATACATCATACTATTACGGTCATATGGTACCTTGTATGGTACTAGTCCATAACTATCGAGTATTATAGCTCGGACCGTATTTCATCCCAAATCGACAACCTTCAACGAAACTCATTTTCTTTAATTCAATCGTGTACCCTTTATCTTTCATGACACTTACTTACCGCTTGTTATAAATATCATAAATACGTTAACCTCAAGATAATCTCATCCCCGAGTCTATGTCAATTAACTGAAGATGAAACTTTAACGTATGAAAACGCGAGATGTAACATCCTTCCCCCCTTAGAAACATTCCTCCTCGAATGTTCAACTTCCCGGGATCTATATAAATTTTGGCAGAGTCACCTTTGTAACAGTACTACTTTCAACCCTTTCTGTAGAAAACTCAATGATTCAGTGCCACTTAGGACCACATTCATCAATAACGAAAATGGCTTCACACGGCCAATGATACTAACTGGCACAAGAATCCATACACGTACCTTAAGGATGTGATGTCTCAGTCGGATCCTTCTCTGGAAAAGGAAATAAGAGAGGATGTCTATACTTCATGTCTTCTTCGGCTTCCCAAGTCACTTCTTCCACATTATTGTTTCTCCAAAGTACTTTTACCGGAGCTACGTCTTTAGTTCTCAATCTTCAAACTTGTCTGTCTAATATAGCAATGTGAGTTTCTTCATATGATAGCTGCTCTGTGACCTGAACGTCGTCAACTGACACGATTTTGGAAGGAATTCCGATACATTTACAGAGCATAGACAAATGAAATACTGGATGTACAGACTCCAAGTCCGAAGGCAAGTCTAACTCATATGCTACATGGCCTACCTTGCGTATGATCCTATATGGTCCAATGTACCGAGGGATAAGTTTTCCTTTCTTTCCGAACCTCATAACACCTCTCATCGGTGATAACTTTAGGAATACCCAGTCGTCAACCTGAAACTCCAAGTCTCGCCGTCGATTATTCGCATAAGACTTCTGACGGCTTTGAGCTTCTAACAACCTTTCCTGTATAAGCTTAATTTTGTCGATTGCCTGGTGTACCAATTCTGGTCCTACTAACGTAGTTTCCCCAACATCAAACCACCCTATAGGCGACCTACACTTCCATTCGTAAAGAGCTTCGCATGGAGCCATCTGAATACTGGGATGGTAGCTATTATTATATGCAAACTCAATAAGCGACAGATAATCATCCCAACTACCTATGAAGTCTATCACACAAGCCCGTAACATATCTTTAAGTGTTTGAATAGTATGCTCAGCTTGTCCGTCTGTCTGGGATGAAATGCTGTACTAAGACTTACCTGAGTCCCCCATCCTTTTTGGAAAGACCTCCAGAAATTAACTGTAAACTGAGCTCCTCTATCCGAGATAATATATACAGGGACACCATGCAGTCGTACTATTTCCTATATATAAAGCCTTGCATAATCCTTTGCGAAATATGTAGTCCTAATGGGCAGAAAATGGGTTAACTTTGTAAGCCTATCAACAATCACCCATATCGAATTTAACTTACGCTAGGTACGAGGTAAGCCAACGATGAAATCTATATTAATTACTTCCCATTTCCAAGTCGGAATTTCCATAGCCTGCACTAATCCACCGGGTTTTTGATGCTCAATCTTAACCTGTTGACAGTTAGGACACTGAGCAACAAACTCCTCTATATCCTTTTTCATTCCGTCCAACTAGTATAATTCCCTGATATCATGATACATTTTTTTCGCTCCTGGATGGATAAAATAACGAGAATAGTGAATTTCTCCCCTAACCTGCCGACGCAATCTTGCAACATTAGGGACACATAATCGTCCTCGATATCTATGGATCCCATCTTCTGTAATTTCAAACGGTGTCTTCTCCTTCTGAGTGGTGGTATCCCTATAATGAACTAACATAGGATCCTCGTACTGGCGTTCTTTCACTTCAGTTACTAAAGAGGATATTGCCGTAACCTGAATAGTAATTCTAATATCACCTAAGTCCAGTAACTGAACTCCAAGACTAGCTAGCTGATGAATCTCATGGGCTACCCCTCTTTTCTAGCTATAAATATGGCAAGCTATCCATAGATCTACGGCTGAGGGCGTCGGCTACCATGTCCGCCTTCCCCGAATGGTATAAAATATCAACGTCATAATCATTATGTAGCTCCAACCATCCCCTTTGACATAAATTCAATTCCTTTTGCTTGAAGGAATATCAGAGGCTCTTTATGATCCGTATTGATATCAATATGAATTCCATACAAGTAGTGCCTCCACATCTTTAATGCATAAAGCACTGTGGCTAACTCTTAATAGTGGGTTGGGTAATTCTTCTCGTGCTTTCTTAGTTGTCTAGAAGTATAAGCTACAACCTTACCATGCTGCATCAATACACAACCCAATCTAACATCCAAAGCGTCATAATAGATAACATAACCATCGGTCCCTTCTGGGAGCGTTATAACCGGTGTTGAAATTAATCTATCCCTTAATTCCTAGAAACTCCGTTTGCAAGCATCAATCCACTGAAACTTAGCTCCCTTTTGAGTCAACTTACATGTGTATTCTAATCTTTTACAATTCATGATATTCCTCCTTTTAAAGGCCCAAACGTCATCCTTTATCTATCACAATTACACCCTTATTCCACTGAGGGGATCATTCCATCTCTTCTAAATGCTACTGGTCTTAGACTCCTTTGAGTTCACTCAGACTATACTTAACTTTCTATGACTTAGAGAAACCATCAGCTCTCCTATTTTCATGGGCTTAATTCCAATGACTTGTCCATTCTCGTCATCTTCTCACTCACCTTTTCTTATCCTTATTCATGTTTTCCTAAAACCTTGTCGCTCTACCATACCTTAGCTTGCGACCTACACATATCTATTTCTACTTATTCGCAATTTGCTTTTAACTTGCTTGCACCATAGATTTCCTTATGTTATTATGGAACATTGAGCGAGACATCACATACCACTCTTGTTAAAGGTGCTAAAAGAGAAGAAAATCCCTTTACAAGTCTCGTGTAATAACCTGCCAAACCGAGAAAGTTATGAACCTCCGTCAGTGTTGTGGGTCTAGGCCAAGTCTTTACTGCCTCAATCTTATGTGTAACCGGAATACCTTTACTTGAAATAATATGCCTATGAAAATCTACAGAGTTCAACCAGAATTCACACTTAGAGAATTTTGCATACAACTTCCCGTTTTGTAGAACCCTGAGCTCAATACGCAAATGATCTGCATGCTCAGTCTCTGAACGAGAATACACCAATATATCGTCATAAATACAATTACGAACAAGTCTAAAAAGGGTTTGGAGACACGGTTCATCAAATCCATGAATATTGCTGGGGCATTGGTCAAACTGAATGACATAACACGAAACTTAAAGTTCTCATATCTGGTCCTGAATGCTATTTTCGGGATATCTTTCTCCTTAACTCTTACCCGATGGTACCCGGACCTCACGTCTATCTTCGAGAAATATTTGGCACCTTGCAACTGATCAAATAAATTATCAATCCTTGGGAGTGGGTACTTATTCTTGATTGTCACCTTATTCAAATGTCTCTTATCAATACACCTCCGCAAGGAGCCATCGTTCTTCCTCACAAATAACACAGGTGCTCTCCACGGTGATGTACTAGGTCTGATAAAGCCCTTTTCAAGCAAGTCCTTTAGTTGTCCCTTAAACTCTTTCAACTCCGCGGGGGCCATTCTATAAGAAGGAATAGATATTAGATGAGTATCTGGTAGTAGATCAATAGCAAACTCAATTTCACGCTCTGGCGGAAGACCCAGAAGCTCATCGGGGAAAACATCGGGAAACTCATTAGCCACAAGGATGGACTGAATGGTTGGTAACTCTACTTCCACATCTCTAACCCGAACTAAGTGATAAATATAGTCCTTTCTGATCATCTTCCCTGCCTTGAGATAGGATATAAATTTACCTCTCGGCGATGCCTTATTACCTTTCCATTCCAAAATAGTCTCCCATGGGATTGAAATCAAACCATCTTTGATCTATACTTGATGTTAGCATAACAAAAGGCCAACCAATCCATATCCATTATAACATCAAGTTCTACCTAACCGAACACCAGGTACCTTATCCTCGTTTATTATCAAATCTATCACGGGCCATTACGGGTCACATCCATATATATAAGTAACAATATTAAAACATAACTTCGAATAACTAATTTAGAAAAAAAGGTTTATATACATGGGGGTCGACTAGGCCGTAGACATGACATATCCAAAACTATATACATGATACTGTATGCAAAACCTCTAAGTTAACATAACCATAATATATACAGGTCGGGACAGGGCTCCCTACGTCCTCATAAAACAACCTAACATATTCAGAACCCTGAATTGGTAACACTCCAAGAAGAAGTGGAGCTCACCAACCAAAAGCTGTCATCTAGAGGATGTCTACAGTAGAGGGTCCTTGGCTCGTCCTATATGAGAGCCTCGATCTGACACATTTCGAAGCAGAATCTTCATATCCTTATCAGTTACCTTCCTCCTCTTGGACCGATTACTATCCTCTTCCTCTGCATATCCCATAACATACACTGACGAACCTTGATTGGTGGACTCCCAAGACTGTGGACTATCTGGAACCTCAAACGAGCTGGTGTCTGCAAATACCTTGACATAGTTTTGAGCCTGAGGGGAACCCGATTGTGCCAATCCATGCACTACTCCCCTTATAACCTGATCAATAGGCCCTGATAATGAAACTAAGGGCCTTGGTGAGGCCGGACCTCCTCTCACCTCATCTACTGCCGGCGAAATCGGAACTACTTGAACGGATGACTCATATGGATCCTCGAATGGATCCTCCTCTATAGAACTCATGATCTCCGATGGATCTGACTCCATAGTGTAACTTATATATACTTCTAACACCTTTGTAGCCTTCTGACCCGTGCTAGCAACTGTAGTCTTCGGAGGCATAGCTGAAAACATAACATATCGTTAGGAACATGAATTTTTATATCGCACCATCTAAGATAAGAAGATATGATAACATCCTATATGTCCTGTAGCCTCCTGTCTATAAGTGTGGTGTACAACACACCCATAAAAAAGACTCTACTATACACGTTCTGTAGACAACCTAGGACAGAACTATTCTGATACCACTTTTGTCACGACCCAAACCAATGGGCCGCGACGAGTGCCCCAGTCCTACCTGTCGAACACCCTTAAGCATGCGACTAAGATATAAACATGAATAACATCTACTGAATCACGAGAATAACATGCAAGAGGAAAACATGTCCAAACGACATATATACATATACATGCAGAATACGTAGGGCGAGCGGACAACACAACTATAGACAACTATATATCAAAAACTTGAAGTCGACAAGGACACATACTATCCAACTATACATAACTATCCACAGACCTCTAATAGAAATACAATTGTACAAAGATGGGACTGAGCCACGTCATACCCATATATTTATACAAGCATATCGTACCAAAATCAAAAGCAGCTCTAGATCAAGTGGAGCACGCCAACTCTCGCTGATCAAGGATCCTAAGAAGGGGGATCGTCAGCTTTCCTACCTGCACCTGCGGGCATGAAACGCAAGCCTCGGGAAATAGGGCTTCAGTACGAATAATGTACTGAGTATGTAAGGCATGAAAATCAATACATAAAAGACATAGATGAAACATGGAATAACGAATTCCGCATATAAATCCAAATAACTTTGCAAATCCTGAAACATTTATAATGTCATGCACGTGCGTATGAATGTCGTTTCATGCATAGGTATAGGTGTACATAACATCATTAGGCCTATGAAGAAATCCCATCATATCATCTCGGCCACTGTGGGAAAAATCATATACGTATACCAGTTGATCAGGTGGTGGTGCGTATATAAGACTTTTCCCATATTCCATACCCGTATAGTATACATATATACACGTATATAACACCATCTGGTCATGGGTCAATGTACATGTATAAATGCATGAAATGCATAAGAAATACGTTAATAAGATTTTCTCGGAATACCATAAAAATCAATATACCTTCCGGCTAAACTTTATCAAATACATATTTTTCTGATACCCATGAACAGAAGATATAATAATTCACATGGGAATAAAAAATATAGACACCCCTAGTATTTCTATTAATAGAGTCATTTATTAAAGTTGTGTATTTTACTCGTTTCATTTGTATTATTTGGATCATGCCAAAAAGAAAGAAGGGATTGCGTTAACATACCCGGAGTAGTAAAAAACCTGTATAATATTTCTTAAAACAGATTGCACCGTACTCCTTTAGAACCACAAAATTTTACGTTGCTACGGTTCTAACAATTCTCGTTGGAATTGTTTGTTTACAAGAAGTTTGGCTAAAATCTTGTAAGAATTTCTTGAAAGAATCACGTTGAAATCTTGTAGGAATGTCTAATGTTTCTGATTGTTGTGTTTTTTTTGGGACTTTTGTAAGAAGTGTGATAAGAAATCATATTTAATTGTGATAAGGTTTTGTATTCAAGATCTTGAAGTTGAGGTGTCTTGATATTCAAGTATTATGTTGACACCTAACACCAAATGACCAAGAGTCATTGGTTTGGTTAGGGTCTTGCTGCCACGTGGGGTGGGGTGTGAAATTTTAATCTTTATCCACTTATTAGGTAATTAGGTAATGTCCCGTTATCCGGTAATTAACCAATTATCCATATAATTAAGAATTATCTCAAATTATTTAAAATTCTACTCATTTTTAATATACTTTATACATCATAATATCACGCTCATATGGTACCTTATATGATACTAGTCCATAAGTATCGACCATTATAGCTCAGACCGTATTTCATCCCAAATCAGCAACCTTTAACGAAACTCATTTTTTTTAATTCGTGTACCCTTTATCTTTCATGGCACTTACTTACCGCTTGTTATAAATAGCATAAATACGTTAACCTCAAGATAATCTCATCCCCAAGTCTATGTTAATTAATTGAAGACGAAACTTTAACGTATGAAAATGCGAGATGTAACAACGGAGGCGTTCACAAAGTGTTTGAATTCGAGGAGCATTGACGCCTCCCAAAAGATGAAGGAAAGCCTGCTCTAATTCCAAGCGACCACATCGGCGGATTTTCATGACCACTATGAGTCAAAAATAAGGATATAAGACGATCAAATCGGGTTCCCGACATCAACCAAGGGGCAGGACCGAGACAAGTACCGGGATAAGTTCAAAGGTGATTTTGACGCAGATCGGTGATATTCTAAAGGCCGCTTCTCTCCATACAAGAGAACTAAAGGATGCGGCAACAAAGGGTTCTGATCCTCGGATAAGTTCGCTCCTGATAG
This sequence comes from Nicotiana undulata, assembly GCA_005239495.1. Taxonomy (NCBI): domain Eukaryota; kingdom Viridiplantae; phylum Streptophyta; class Magnoliopsida; order Solanales; family Solanaceae; genus Nicotiana; species Nicotiana undulata. The sequence goes on from MDKH01216623.1 coordinate 18,213, forward strand.
AAGAACTGACCGTGGCCGAAACAATAGATTGTTGCAAGAGAAAGAGGTACTAGGGACCCGGGATTCCACATATCCCAGGTTGTTAGATTACAATTTCAACATCAGCCTAGTGGAGTTGGTATGGGAGATGAGGAATATTAAAGAAACACGATTCCCAAAGCCAATCAGATTCGATCCTAGCCAGAGGGATCCTAACTTATGGTGCAAATATCATGGGACTCACGCCCATAGAACTGGGGACTACCGAGATCTGCGTGAAGAGGTGGCTACATTGTTGTATAATGGACATCTTATGGGGTTCTTGAGCGACGGGGCCAAGAACAATTATTGTCGTAGATGGGATAAAGCAGAGCCCTTAATGATAGGAGATGTCCCTCCTCGGCTGACTATTAACATGATTTTGGAGGGAACAAAATCAATGGCGTAACTTTCTCGGCGGACAAGGAAACAAAGATATCAGTGACTAAAAACAAAAGACTTTGGGAATTCGCAGAAGACGACATCACCTTCACAGAAGAAGACAATGACGGACTTCTTCTACTGCATAATGACGCCCTGGTTATCTCTCTTAGTGACTTAGATTTCAAGATTAAGCGTGTATTGGTTGACCCAGGAAGGTCAACCAACATCATCCAATGGAGAGTGCTGGAACAAGTAAAGCTATCTGGAAGCATCACTCCGGAACTAAACACCTCACTTGGTTCAACATAGAGAGTGCGACAACCTGAGGAGAGATCCTGCTGCCCACGAACGTCAAACGAGTAACATGTCGCGCCCCATTTTCTCGCAAAAAGAGGTTTCAACGTGTGACAACTCTTTTAAAGGAGGTATCAAAAGAGAAGAGTCACCACCTAATAAGATTTAAGGTGCGTTAGGGCACCTATTTGCAAATTACTCTGTTTCACTATTCAACGTAACCAAAGATTGGCGAAGGGCTTAAGTTTCCTCAAAGAGAAGGTGTTAGGCACTCTTCGAGATCCACAATTGTGGGTCCCGGTTGAACTTTAGACCATGTGGATTATATAGTAGAGCTAGGTGATCAAATAAATAGAAAGAAAAATTTAGAAGTTGTAGAATCTTATCAAAACATATGAGAATCAGTACAAGTCATAATAATTACAAAGATACAAACTGCATTGATCTATGTTAAGAATGAATAACATGCATAAAATGGGGTGGTCCTAAGTTTTTTTGCCCAAAGGATCACCTCGTGCAACATAAATAATACTTCACAACTCCCTTAAGGTAGAGGTTGCTCGTATTATTCAGTGGACACATACTATCATCTCCTGCAACCCGATTACTATGTTGAAGTTGTTTACTTAAAGACGTTCTAATTAAATTCTCTGTCGTACCCTGTGCATGCACTACCCGTCCCATGCCTATGGCCAGGGAGACTTTGGACCTGCTATTTGAACAGTTCTAGACTTTTCCTAGGCTGCTCAAATTAATAAACTAAGCGATAATCAAAACAGACTAGACTTCACATAAAGACAATTAAAAGCTCAAGTTAGCCTCCACACGTAGGCACCATATGCACACAGACAGTTTAGGCAGTACATAGTTTCAGAATAAAAATTTAAAGTCCTATAGACATGGTTTCTAGGTAATTCTGGATTCCAATATTATATAGGCAGTGCTATAATTTTTGGACTAACGTATAGGCAAATTAGAGCGTTACAAGTCCTATAGACATGGCATCTAATCGTTTGCGTAATAAGGTAGTGAAAACAATCCCATAATCTTGAAATACCAATGCTCATTTTATAGATATGCGTCTTAGGCATGCGATAATACCCTATAGACACGATCTCTAATAGTCGCATAATTAGGCAGTTAAGTAATTTGAAAACACCGTATTAGTAGCGTCAATAAATACCCTATGGCCAGGATTTCTAATAATTGACAATTAGACTTGATTTTATAACACTTTATCCCTGTAGGCATTCTATCTAAGTGAAGCAATCCAAAAGCAACATGAAGCAGTTGATTAATTAGTTAAGACCATATAGTCATGGTATCTAGATAAGCAAAGATGTTGATGTTGTATCCTATATGCATATTACCTAAGAGCGTTGAATAGTAAACATGGAAACAAGTGTAGCATATTTTGACAAGTGAAGTGAAGTGTGTGCGTGATTCCTACAGGCATGCTTTTTATTAGTGTACAACACATTAAACTAAATAACTGTTACGACCCGAAATCCAAACTTCAGGTCGTGATGGCGTCTAACGTTGTACCCGCTATACAAGCCAACGTTTCAAGTTAAATCTACTATTTTCTTTATCTATGACATCTAGAAGGAAAACAATAAGCATGAACAATTAAATAAGAATGCAGAAGCTACGAGTTTATCAACTTAATGTAATAAATATTATGAAATTCCCGTACATAAACCCCATAACTGGTGTCACAAATCTAACGGACAGTCTAAGATTTCTATAACAAGAGTCTGAAATGAAAAAAGTACAACTGTCTGGAAATACAAATAAGACAGAAAGGAAAGGATAGATGGTGACGCCAAGGCCCACGAACGTCTGCGGGACTACCTCGATGTCACCTGTGTGGACTGAAGGATACTCCCTCTATTAGTGTCCACTGGGTCCGGCTCCGAAATCTGCACAACATAAAGAAGTGCAGGTGCAGCATCAGTACAATCGACCCCATGTACTGAGTAAGTGCCGAGCCTAACCTCGGCGAAGTAGTGATGAGGCTAGACACGACAACAACAAATTACATGTACAGTTCTACAATATATAACAGGGAAATAACAGGAAATAACCAATTAAGTACGGCAAGACAGGGGACACATAACGGGGAAAACAAGAGGGAACAGAAATGAATCACTGAGCAAGGCAACAATATAGAAGAGTAAAGTCAACAGGAAGTACAACACAAATAAATATGTACATGACATCACCCTTCGTGCTTTACTCTCATCCTTACCAAAACAAGTACACTGCATCACCCTTCGTGCTTTTACTCTCGTCCTCACAATGCAATAAATAAATAAAAAGGGCACGACATGTTCCTTTGTGCTTTTAAATGTAAAATCATGGCACGATATCACCCTTCGTGCTTTTACTCTCTTCCTCACAATGCAATGAACGAAATGAATACACAGCATCACCCCTCGTGCTTTACACTATTCCTCACCCAAACAATGACAAAATAACAGCTTGGCAAGGGAATCAACTACAGGAAACATGATTCATAATAACCCGGCAAGGGAAACAACAACCGAAATACTACCGTTCCGGCAAGGGACTCAGCTATAACCAATATCATCCAAGTATATAACTTAATGATAAGCAATCCTCAATTGGAAACAACTTATTACATGTCCTCTATCAAGTATTTCTCAACAATTGAATAACTTAAAAAGGAAATCTACTTCATAACACAATGAATATCGGAGAAAATCATGTAATACATCGAAATCGACTCACGGCCATGCTTGACTAACAATATATAGGTACTCGTCACCTCACCTATACATTGAACATGATAAAAACAAGTAGCACATACGACTCAACACCTATTCCCTCAAGCTAAAGTTAGGCCAAACACTTACCTCGATGCCACGAACACAATCAAGCCTCAACTACCGCTTTACCTCTGGATTCCACCACCAACTCGCTCGTATCTAGCCACAAGTTACTTAATTATATCAATAAATGCTAAATGAATAAGTTCTAATGCTTGGAAATGGGTTTTCTAAAGTTTTTCCCCAAAAGTCAAAAATCGACCCCGGGCCTGTTTGGTCCAAACCCGACATTCAGACCAAAACCTGATTACCCATTTACCCCGAGCCCGGATATATAATTAGTTTTGGAATCCGACCCAAAATTGAGGTCTAAATTCCCAAATTTCAATATTCTTAGGTTTTACCCAAAATTCCCAATTCCCCCATGAAAACCCTAGATTCTATGATGAAATCTTGAAAAAAAGAAGTTAAGGAGTAAAGAAAATGAGTTAGAAATCACTTACAAATATTTTGGAGAAGAAAGAGCGTTTAGAAAATCGCCTATTATGTTTTTAGGGTTTTGAAAAATAGAAAATAACTAAAAATACCGTTTATATATACCCCTCCCAGCTCTCCATCGCGGACCGCGCTGGAGCGACCGCGGCCGCGGAGGCCTCATTTTGACCTTCTGAAACTCCCCCACCGCGGACCACGCTAGGGCGACCGCGATCGCAAAGGTCCCTTCACGGACCGCGGACCTCGCTACAGGTTCAAAGACCTGGCTCCCTTCTGATCTGCAACTGTTGTGTTCTAAGTCTAAAAACACCCCCGATCCTACCCGAAACTCCCCCGAGCCCTCGGGGCTCAACACCAATTATGCACATAACCTCAAAAACATCCTACGGACTCACTCGTGCAGTCACACCACCAAAATAACATCAAAAACAACAAATTAGGCCTCGAAATCATTGTATTTCACAACATCTTAAACTCTCATATTTTTCACTTTTAGTCTGAATCACGTCAAACTTAGTCCGTTTCTTACCAAATTTCACAGATAACTCCTAATAAAAATATTGAACCTGTTCCGAGCTCCGGAACCACAATACGGGCCCAATCACACAGGTTTCACATCAAATTTCATTTTCAAAAGCCTTTATATTTTTTTTAAGAAAATAATTTTTCTTTAAAAAATCATTTCTCGGACTTGGGACCTCGGAATTCGACTCCGGACATACGCCCAAGTCCCATATTTTTCCTACGGACCCTCCGGGACCGTCGAATCAGGGTCGGGGTCCGTTTACAAAAACAATGTTGACCAAAGTCAACTTTATTCAAATAATCATCATAAATTCAGCATTTTATCAAATTTTCCACATAAAGGCTTCTCGGCTACGCGCCCGGGGCTGCGCACGCATATCGAGGTGAGATAAACGGAGGCATTCAGGGCCTCGGAACACAGATTTAGTTAAAATTACATGGGATGACCTTTTGGGCCATCACAATCTCCACCTCTAAAGCAAACGTTCGTCCTCGAACGGACATAGAAAGGTACCTGAATCGGGGAAAAGATGGGGATATCGGCTCCGCATATCGGACTCGGACTCCCAGGTCGTTGCCTCAAAATGCTGACCTCTCCACTGAACACGAACCGAAGGATAACTCTTCGATATCGACTGACGAACCTGCCGAGCTAATATGGCTACCGACTCCACTTCATAAGTCAAATCCTTGTCCAACTGGACATCACTGAAGTCAAGTACATGAGATGGATCCGTAATATACCTCCGGAGCATAGATACATGAAACACCGGGTGCACGGCTGATAAACTCGGTGGCAAGGCAAGTCTGTAGGCCACCTCTCATACCTTATCCAGAATCTCAAATGGACCAATCTACCTAGGGCTCAACTTGCCCTTCTTTCCGAACCTCATTACACCCTTCATGGGCGACACCCGAAGAAATACCCGGTGTCCTATCATAAATGCCAAATCTCGAACTCTGCGATCCGCATAACTCTTCTGTCTGGACTGAGCTGTACGAAGTCTATCCTGAATAATCTTCACTTTATCCAAGGCATCCTGGACTAACTCTGAACCCAACAATCTAGCCTCTCCCGGCTCGAACCACCCAACTGGCGACCAACACCTCCTACCATACAACGCCTCATACGGAGCCATGTGAATGCTCGACTGATAGCTGTTGTTGTAGGAAAACTCAGCTAAAGGAAAGAACTGGTCCCATGAACCTCCAAAATCAATGACACACGCTCGTAACATATCCTCCAAGATCTGAATAGTACGCTCGGACTGTCTATCCGTCCGAGGATGAAATGCTGTGCTCAAATCCACTAGTGTGCCCAACTCACGCTGAATTACTCTCCAGAACTGGGAGGTAAATTGAGTACCTCGTCAGATATAATGGACACGGGCACACCATGCAATCGAACAATCTCCCTCATCTAGATCCTTGCCAACTTCTCTGAAGAATACGAAACTGATACAAGAATGAAGTGTGCTGACTTAGTCAGCTTATCCACAATAACCCACACCGCATCAAACATCCTCTGAGTCCGTGGGAGTCCAACTACGAAATCCACGGTGATACGCTCCCACTTCCACTCGGTAAGCTCAATCTGCTGCAACAAACCACCGGGTCTCTGGTGCTCGTACTTAACCTGCTGACAGTTCAAGCACCAAGCTACATGTGCTATAATATCCTTCTTCATCCTCCGCCACCAGTAATGCTGCCGCAAGTCCTGGTACATCTTTGTGGTGCCCGGATGAATGGAATACCGGGAACTATGGGCCTCCTGCAATATCAACTCACGAATACCATCAACATCCGGTACACAAATACGACCATGCATCCTCAAAACTCCCTCATCATCAACTGTAACCTGCTTGGCACCTCCGTGCCGGACCGTCTCTCTAAGAACACATAAATGATGATCATCATACTGCCAAGCCCGAATACGATCATATAATGAAGAACAGGTCACGGTATGGGCCAAAACACTACCAGTCTCGGAAACCTCCAATCTCATAAATCGGTTGGCCAAGGCCTGAACATCCAAAGCAAGCGGTCACTCTCCGACTGATAAATAAGCAAGACTACCCATACTGGCTGACTTCCGGCTCAAAGCATCGGCCACCACATTGTCCTTCCCCAGATGATACAAGATGGTAATGTCGTAGTCTTTCAACAACTCTAACCATCTCCTCTGCCTCATATTCAACTCCTTCTGCTTGAACATATACTGCAGACTCTTGTGATCCGTGAACACCTCACATGGCACCCCATACAGATAATGCCTCCAAATCTTCAATGCATGAACGATAGCCGCCAACTCCATATCATGGATTGGATAATTATTCTCATGAACCTTCAACTGACGTGAAGCATAAGCTATAACCTTGCCATCCTGCATCAACACTGCACCAAGCCCAACCCGTGAAGCATCACAATACACGGTATACGGCCCTGAGCCTGTGGGCAGAACTAACACCGGTGCCGTGGTCAAGGCTGTCTTGAGCTTCTGAAAGCTCGCCTCACACTCATCCGACCACCTGAACTGGGTACCCTTCTGAGTTAACCTGGTCATCGGGGCTGTGATAGATGAAAAGCCCTCCACAAATCGACGATAATAACCTGCTAAGCCCAAGAACCTCCGAATCTCTGTAGCTGAGGTGGGTCTAGGCCAATCTCTAACTGCTGAAATCTTCTTGGGATCAACCTGACTACCCTCTACCGACACAACATGGCCCAGAAATGCCACCAAACTCAACCAGAACTCACATTTAGAAAATTTGCCATACAATTGACTATCCCTCAGGGTCTGGAGGACGACTCGAAGGTGCTGCTCGTGCTCCTCTCGGCTGCGAGAGTAAATCGATATATCATCAATGAAAACAATCACAAATGAGTCCAAAAAGGGCATGAACACTTGGTTCATCAACTCCATAAAAGCAGCGGGGCCATTGGTTAACCCAAATGACATCACCAAGAACTCATAATGCCCATACCGAGTGCGAATGGCTGTCTTAGGGACATCAGACGCCCTAATCCTCAGCTGATGGTTCCCAGATCTCAAGTTTATCTTGGAAAACACTGTAGCACCCTAAAGCTAGTCGAATAAATCATCAATCCTCGGCAAAGGATACTTATTCTTAATAGTAACCTTATTCAATTGCCGGTAGTCAATACACATCCTCATCAAGCCATCTTTCTTCTTAACGAACAACACTGGGGCACCCTAAGGAGAAACACTAGGCCTAATGAAGCCTTTATCCAACAAATCCTGCAACTGCTCCTTCAACTCCTTCAACTCCGGCGGGGCCATACGGTACGACGGAGTAGAAATGGGCTGAGTGCCCGGAGCCAACTCAATGCAAAAATCGATATCCCTGTCGGGTGGCATACCCGGCAGGTCGACAGGGAATACCTCTGGAAACTCACAAACCACGGGCACAGACTCCATAGAAGGAACCTCGGCACTAGAATCACGAACATAGGCCAAATAGGCCAAACAACCCTTCTCGACCATGCGCCGAGCCTTCCTATATGAAATAACTCTACCAGAAGAATGACTAGGAGTCCCACTCCACTCCAAACGAGGTACTCCTAGTAAGGCCAAGCTCATAGTCTTGGCGTGACAGTCTGGAATAGCATGGTAGGGAGATAGCCAATCCATCTCCAATATAACATCAAAGTCAACCATATCAAGAAGCAAAAGATCTACCTGAGTCTCCAAACCACCAATAACCACTAAGCATGAACGGTAGACTCGATCTACCATAATAGAATCACCCACCGGGGTAGACACATATATAGAAGTACTCAGGGAATCATGGGACATACTCAGATAAGGGGCAAAATATGAAGACACATAGGAGAACGTAGACCCCGGATCAAACAAAACTGAAGCATCTCTACTACAAACTAAAACCGTACCTGTGATGACTGCATCGGAGGCCTCAGCCTCAGGCCTGGTAAGAATAGCATAGCATCGGAGCGGAGCCCCTCCAACCTAAACATCTCTGGGTCGACCTACTGCGGGCTGACCTCTACCTCTTACAGCCTGTCCTCCACCTCTAATAGTCTGACCTCCACCTCTGGCACCTCGTCCTCCACCCCTAGCTGGCTGAGGGGGTGGGGGTACACCTGGTGCGGGAATCATGGCACGGGAACCCTGATACTGAGAACTACCAGAAACTCGAGGGCAATACCTGGCAATGTGCCCTGAAACACCACAAGAATAACAAGACCTCTACTGCTGAGGCTCCTGACTCTGGAACTGAACCTATCGACCCGAATAACCACCCTGGAAGCTCTGAAGTGGTGGTGCACTGATAGGAGCTGGTGGTGCACTAATATGAGCTGGTGTCGCACTGCGGGATACCTGAAGTGCCGACTGGTATGGTCTAGGAGGATGACCTCTGCGGAAAGAATCTCTGCCTCCCGATGAGGTGCCACTGAATCGACCAAAATGACGAGGTCTCTTGTCAGCCCCCTGTCCACTGCCCTGTGACAAAACCATCTCAATCCTCCTGGCCACATTGGCCGCATCCTGAAATGAAATATCAGTACCTGACTCTCTGGCCATCTAAAGTCTAATGGGCTGAGCCAAACCCTCAATAAACCTCCTCACTCTCTCTCGATCCGTGGGGAGTATCATGATAGCATGTCGGGCCAGAGTAATGAACCTAGTCTTGTACTGAGTAACAGTCATAGATCCCTGCTGGAGGCGCTCAAACTGTCTCTGATAGTCCTCTCTCTTAGTAGCGGGAAGAAACTTCCCCAAGAACTCGGAGAACTGAGCCCAAGTCAAAGGCGAAGAGCCAGTTGGTCTGGTCAAGCAATAGTCCCTCCACCAAGTTTTGGCGGTACCAGAAAGACGGAATGTGGCAAAATCAACTCCATTGGACTCTACGATGCCCATGTTCTGAAGAACCTCATAGCAACTGTCCAAGTAATCCTGGGGATCCTCTGATGGTGCACCAGTAAAAGTAGTAGGGAATAACTTGGTGAACCGATCTAGTCTCCACAGAGCATCTACTGACATAGTCGCTCTCTCAACTGCCGGTGCCACAATACCCGGCTAAGCTACTCTGGCTGTCTGAGGTGTCGGAGTCTGGAACTGAGGGGCTAGCTGCTCTGGTGTGTGGGTAGCAGGAGTTTGGGTCCCCCCCAGCCTGAGAGACGGTTGGTGCTATAGGAAGAAGACCGGCCTGAGCCACACTATCCATAAGTCCCACTAAGCGGACTAGAGCGTCCTAAAGCACTGGGGTGGCAATGAACCCCTCTGGGACCTGAGCTGGTCCAACTGGAACCGTCTGAGCAGGAACCTCACTAGCAAAGTCTACCTGTGGGTCCTCTACTGGAGCTGATGCTCTGGGTTGAGCCCTGCCCCTGCCTCGGTCTCTAGCACGGCCTCGACCTCGTCCTCGGCCCCTCGTAGGAGCTACAACAGGAGGATCGGGCTGCTGATCGGTAGATGAGGAAGCTCGCGTTCTCGCCATCTGCGAGAGAGTAGAATATAAACTCAATTAGCATTTAAAATTCAAATCGCACGACAGAGAAGAAGAAATGTGAAGTTATTCCTAACTTTGCAGCCTCTGGGGATAAGTACATACGTCTCCGTACCGATCCCTCACACTCTACCAAGTTTGTCCATGAGTTGTGAGACCTAAGCAACCTAGAGCTATGATGCCAACTTGTCACGACCCGAAATCCCACCTTCAAGCTGTGATGGCGTCTAACGTTGTACCTACTAGACAAGCCAACGTTTCAGGTTAAATCTACTATTTTCTTTATTTATGACATCTAGAAGGAAAACAATAAGCATGAACAATTAAATAAGAATGCGGAAGCTATGAGTTTATCAACTTAATGTAATAAATATTACGAAATTTCCGTACATAAACCCCCAGAACTGGTGTCACAAATCTCACAGACAGTCTAAAATTTCTACAACAAGAGTCGGAAATGAACAAGTACAATTGTTTGGAAATACAAATAAGAAAGAAAGGAAAGGATAGATGGTGACGCCAAGGCCCATGAACGTTTGCGGGACTACCTCGGTGTCGCCTGTGTGGACTGAAGGATACTCCCTCTATCAGTGTCCACTGGATCCGGCTCTAAAATCTGCACAACATAAAGAAGTGCAGGTGTAGCATCAGTACAACCGACCCCATGTACTGAGTAAGTGCCGAGCCTAACCTCGGCGAAGTAGTGATGAGGCTAGACACGACAACAACAAAATTACATGTACAGTTCTACAATATATAACAGGGAAATAACAGGAAATAACCGATTAAGTACGGCAAGACAGGGGACACATAATGGGGAAAACAAGAGGGAACATAAAAGAATCACTGAGCAAGGCAACAATATAGAAGAGTAAAGTCAACAAGAAGTAACAACACAAATAAATATGTACACGGCATCACCCTTCATGCTTTACTCTCATCCTTACCAAAACAAGTACACGGCATCACCCTTCGTGCTTTTACTCTCGTCCTCACAATGCAATAAATAAATAAAAAGGCACGGCATGTCCTTCGTGCTTTTAAATGTAAAATCATGGCACGACATCACCCTTCGTGCTTTTACTCTCTTCCTCACAATGCAATGAATGAAATAAATACACGACATCACCCTTCGTGCTTTACACTCTTCCTCACCCAAACAATGACAAAATAACAGCTTGGCAAGGGAATCAACAGCAGGAAAAATGAATCATAATAACCCGACAAGGGAAACAACAACCAAAATACTACCGTCCCGACAAGGGACTCAGCTATAACCAATCTCATCCAAGTATATAACTTAATGAAAAACAATCCTCAACTGGAAACAACTTATTGCATGTCCTCTATCAAGTATTTCTCAACAATTGAATAACTTAAAAAGGAAATCTACTTTATAACACAATGAATATCGCAGAAAAACACGTAATACATCAAAACCGACTCACGGGCATGCTTGACTAACAATATATAGGTACTCGTCACCTCACCTATACATTGAACATGATAAAAACAAGTAGCACATACGACTCAACACCTATTCCCTCAAGCTAAAGTTAGGCCAAACACTTCCCTCGATGCCACAAACACAATCAAGCCTCAACTACCGCTTTACCTCTGGATTCCACCACCAACTCGCTCGTATCTAGCCACAAGTTACTTAATTATATCAATAAATGCTAAATGAATAAGTTCTAATGCTTGGAAATGAGTTTTCTGAAGTTTTTCCCCAAAAGTCAAAAATCGACCCCGGGCGCGCTTGGTCCAAACCCGAAATTCGGACCAAAACCCGATTACCCATTCACCCCCGAGCCCGGGTATATAATTAGTTTTGGAATCTGAAGTTTTTCCCCAAAAGTCAAAAATCGACCCCGGGCGCGCTTGGTCCAAACCCGAAATTCGGACCAAAACCCGATTACCCATTCACCCCCGAGCCCGGGTATATAATTAGTTTTGGAATCTGAAGTTTTTCCCCAAATTGAGGTCTAAATTCCCAAATTTCAATATTCTTAGGTTTTACCCAAAATTACCAATTCCCCCATGAAAACCCTAGATTCTAGGATGAATTCTTGAAAAAACGAAGTTAATGAGTAAAGCAAATGAGTTAGAAATCACTTACAAATGTTTTGGAGAAGAAAGAGTGTTTAGAAAACCGCCTCTTATGTTTTTAGGGTTTTGAAAAATAGAAAATAACTGAAAATCCCGTTTATATATACCATTCCCAGGCCTCCACCGCAGACCGCGCTGGAGCGACCGCGGCCGCGGAGGCCTCATGTCAGACCTGCTGAAAATCCCCCACCACGGACCGTGCTAGGGCGACCGCGACCGCGAAGGTCCCACCGCGGACCGCGAAAGGTCGACCGCGGACCTCGCTGCAGGTTCAGAGACCTGGCCCGCTTCTGATATGCAACTGCTGTGTTCTAAGTCTAAAAACACCCCGGATCCTACCCGAAAATCCTCCGAGCCCTCGAGGCTCAACACCAATTATGCACACAACCTCAAAAACATCGTACAGACTCAATCGTGCAGTCACACCCCCAAAATAACATAAAAAACAACGAATTAGGCCTCAGAATCATTGTAGTATTTCACAATATCTTAAACTCTCATATTTTCCACTTTTAGTCTGAATCACGTCAAACTTAGTCCGTTGCTTACCAAATTCCACAGATAACTCCTAATAAACATATTGAACCTGTTCCGGGCTCCGGAACCACAATACGGGCCCGATCACACAGATTTTACATCAAATTTCATTTTCAAAATCCTTTATATTATTTTTTGTTTCAGAAAATAATTTTTCTTGGAAAATTTATTTCTCAGACTTGGGACCTCGGAATTCAATTTCGGGCATACGCCCAAGTCCCATATTTTTCCTACGGACCCTCCGGGACCGTTGAATCACGGGTCCGGGTCCGTTTACAAAAACAATATTGCCCAAAGTCAACTTTATTCAAATAATCATCATAAATTCAGTATTTTATCAATTTTTCCACATAAAGGATTTCCGGCTACGCGCCCGGACTGCGCACGCATATCGAGGTGAGATAAACGGAGGCCTTCAGGGCCTCAGAACACAAATTTAGTTAAAATTACACGGGATGACCTTTTGGGCCATCCCAATAACATATAAGTCATGTTGAACGAAATATCAAATAAACCACATAGACCCTATATGCATGTTTTCTACCCTTTTATGCAAGCATTAGAATATACCCGTTTCCCCAATTCACTAATTCCCCAATCATTATAGGTCCAAGAATGAAATAATACAGACTTGAATATGACAAAATACATACTGAAACGAATATAAGCCCACTAAAGCAATTACATGCCCAATAAAAAAGTAACCCAGTAATATCCCATGCCTTCAATAGCCTTACTCTCCGGACAATAGCAGGCCCAAACCACATGATCACAAGACAACTAGAGTGCACCTGAATCCAATGCCCAAGTCCAACATCACACATGCCCCATTTCTAGGCCCAACGAAAAACTTACTTACCCAAATAGATGCCAAAATTTAGCTATGCAGGTGACACAATACTCATAGAACAACTTGGACACTTAGTTCTTAGAACTATAGCCATCAAGAGATCTAGCCAAGACATATAAATAGGATCATGCTAAATTGAAAGGCAAACAAGACATATATGAGGCAAACATATGATTTGTAATTCCTGAAACAGAGTTTGATAGTGATAAGATTGATCATCATAGGACAGTAAACCATTCCAAAGAGTTTCAAAGTAAAGCATGATCCAGAACCAACCTAAAGACCTTTAGATGATAGTCTAACATAATCATAAAAAAGAAGTAGGTAGAGTACAATCTTCACATGAAGGTTTTAACATGAGAAATTAATGAGAATGTGGTTGCAAACAAGCCCGGGAGCACATCATTAGGGTTTACAAATAGCATGGAGACTTGTTTGGCTAAACATTAAGACAATGTTGTCACATGGGATTCACATGATCATGGTTAGTTTTAGATAAACAGTAGATTACACATAAACGATTCAGCAAAAAGAAGTTCATTCAAGCAAGTTATGGGCAGGATATAATCCCCTAAGAGTTTCAGTACAAGAATCCAAGGTAAGGCATGAGAAGGGGCTCACAACAAACAATAGGTGATCAGAATAACAAAGCATGTTTAAGGTAGTTATAAATCATTCTAGTTGCACACATATAATGGGCATGCATCGAAGCTTAGAGTTCAAACAAGTTCAGATGCTGAAAGAAAGCATAGGGGTACTAATAATTCCATGGCAAACATGAATAGAAACAGAGGCAAGCAGTAGCATATTGATTCACAAATGCCTAAATGACATGATCATACAAAGCATGAATACAAGAAAAAGAGAACGGATTTGTGAGAGTCTTAGTACTAACCTGTTCGCAAAGCTAAAGAGTGAATGAAGTAGAAAATTAAGTGCCAGCAACAGCTTGCTTATCAGTAGAAAAGAGAGAACATCAGAAACCCCAAAATTCTCAGTGTGTCAATGTTCCCAAGGGTCTCATATGAACCCCGGACAGTGCTCACACAGAGAGAGGTTAAGCGATCGAATTCAGGTGACCTTGGATTTTAGCCGGCCAAGAACAATAGATTCGGAATAGTATCGGACTCAGTAAGAGAAATAGTATAATGATTAAGTTCTGTCAAGGGGAAATTTGGGAGGGGTTTATATAGTGCTGAAATTGAACGAACAAACATGGAAAATAATCAATTAAGCGTAAATAAGGAAACGAAATATCACATGCAAATAAGAATCAGTAGAGGAGATGCAGAATCTCAAACCCTAGTTGGGTTCAATCACTTGAAAATCGAATCGAAGGTGCAAATTGCTCCTGGTTGACCGTATACTGACGGAATAGTCATCGAAATTCCTAGAATCGAGTCTACCTGATCCGTTTTGTAGAGAATACTTTCCAAAACCAAGCAAGTACCTAGGTGATACAATAATAAAGTAGCAACTAGTAGCAAATGAACAAAAATATGGTAAGAAAATAATGGGTGAATCCCATTGTTAACAGGATTAAGAGAGGGATTTGAAAGGGGGGCGACTAGGGTTCTTCCGAGAAAATGTGAAGTTTCTAGTGATTTGATGGGCGGCGGACGGGTAGAAATGGGTAGGTTTTTTGGGTTAGGGGATATAAAGAGATGGGTAGGTTTATTCTAGGTCGTTGATCATTTGAGATCAACAACCAAGATCAAAGGGAAAGCGGGGCGGGTTATTTGAAGGGGTCCGACCAGGTTGGATTAATGGGATGCTTGGTTTGGGATGTGAGGATATTGGGGCCAACTTTAGGTTCGAAAATTGGCCTAGTTATTGGGTAAGATTTTAAATAAAAGAAATTATGGGGAAAATAATTTTATAAAATAGCTTATAAATTTAAAAATACTATATATGAAACATAATATTATAAAATAATAATTGAAGATTATAAAATATGTAAAACTTAATTAGACCCTGAAATAAAATGATAAATGCAATTAATTGTAAAATATAACCTATTATTGCAAATATTGCGAAAATAGCAGAAAAATGCAAATGTAATATTATGAATTGAAGTAAAAGGCTATAAAACATACATGTGGGTGTAAATAATAAATTTGGATGATTAAGTAATAAAAAATAATTTGAAAGGATAATTAATAACTAATCAAGTAATTTAAATGCAAGCAAATCAATTTTAAAGCTTTAAAATTATGGAACAATTATAGAAAATACTTGTATAACTATTGCAAATTAAGTAATGATGAATATTGATGTTTTAATGGTATATATACTATTTAAAGAAATATGAGGGCAATATTGGGTATCAACATCTGCTCCTCTTTAGCACAGAATGATGAAAGAGTTATCGGGTAAAGAAATGATGACAAATTTTGTCCAAAGTGAGCGAGGAATGATGTGTTTTGAAAAGGTAGGGGGCGAACCCTAGTTCTTGAGTTGCCTACATATCCATGGTGTTATGGGAATCAAGCCGTGTGTAGTTCTGGATCCAACGATGAATGAAGCCGATGAAGTTGTTATAGGAACGATCGTACGTTTCAAAAAGGATCTTTTGGGTAGTATAGTGTCGTAAGTAACAGATAATTTTAGGTGAATCCGTGAATGTTAAATGACTGTTATAGATGTACGAGGCAGATATTTAAACTGTTATTGAACAAAAGGTAATCAATTGCTGATCATCGGTTACGTTTGAGGCGATTGGAGGATGTGAACGTTGTGAGCGGAAACCGAAACGAGAATTTCTCCTATTTGTAGAACGGTTTCCTTCCGAGTTACCAAAAAAACTTAAAACACGGTGCATGCGAATATATTTGGGTTATTGCGAGAAATTAAACATGATGCAAATTCCCTTCGGACTATGAGAGTTGTCTTCGGACGATGAGGATGATGTCCTTAGATTATGATGTCCTGGGCCATGAAATGTATGATAAGGGATTCGCCGATCATGGAATGGTTTCCTCGGGCCATGAGGATGGTTCCTCTAGACTATGACGCCTATGAATATTGATATGCAATATTGAGAGATTCTCAGGCCATTGAATGGTGTCTTCATGCTACGAGGATAGTGCTTTTGGACTATGACGCCTTCGAATAATGTGGCGATGTTTCAGCCCATGAAATGCATGAATGTGGTAGTATCGATCGCTTGGTAAAGGAAACAGAAAATGCGTATTCATATGTGAGAACGAGACGAGACAAGTCTTAGTCTTGTATGAGAAGAGGGAAGAGCTTAGCCCGATACAAAGAGTAGAGACAATGATTAGTCTCTTGAAAGGAAAGGCAGTGCTTTAGCCTTACGCAATTATGACGTCAATGTTTATCCCTATGCAAGGAGTGGAGACAATGCTTAGTCTTATGCAAGGGAAAGACAATGCTTCGACTTATGCAATAATGGAGGGAATGCTTAGCCTCATACAAGAAATTGAGATAGTGCTTAGTCTCATGCAGGGAGAGGCAATGCTTAGCCTTATGCAATATCGAGGGAACTGTTCAGCCTCATGCAACGAATGGAGACAATGCTTAGTCTCATGCAACTAATGGAGACAATGCTTAATCTCATGCAAAGAAATGGCAGTTTTTACTCTTATGCAATGTGGAGACAATGTTTAGTCTCATGCAAAGAATGGAGACAATGCTTAGTCTCATGCAATGAATGGAGACAATGCTTAGTCTTATCCAAAGAAAGGCAGTATTTAGCCTTATGAATAATGGAGGCAGTGCTTAGCCTCATGCAAGTAATGGAGATAATGCTTTGTCTCATGTAAAGAAAGGCAGTGTTTAGCCTTATGCAATATGGTGGCAGTGCTTAGCCTCATGCAACGAAAGCAGAGAATGCTTATTCTCATGCAAAGGAACGCAATGATAAGGGCGACGCTTAGCCCTATGCAAGAGGAGAAATGATTAAATGCGAGAGGTCAAAGTATTTCTTAGCTTGACGCATTTGCGTTTGGCGACTTCTGTCGGCATAAACATAGTGGTCTTGTTGTATGTATATATTTGTGGTCGTTCTTATTATGTCCATCACACCTACATCCAAAGAAAAATCATGAGTTTTGGATAGGGGAAGGTTGGTTCATGCTCTCGATTCCTTGCTTTGCCTTTGCTCTTGTCTTGAGGTCCTGCTTGAGTCACCCCAGGTAACATCTGGCTGCTATAATTTTTTTTTTTTTGAAAAACATGCATTTGTGATAAATTATTTATATAAAAGATGTAATTATTTGAAATATGTGATTATTGTTATCTCCCAAATTCACACCACTAATTGGGATTGTGAAGCGGACGATACAATTATAATTACCCAACTTGAGTCGGGGTTGAATCAATGTTTGCAACCATTAACTCTAAAATTGAAGCAAGAACTAGGCTAAATATCACATACCCAATGACAGACAAGCCCTAAATTGAACACCCACTAGGCACCAAAACTAGGGTTGGGTCACAACCCTAGTTAATAATTTAGCTACTCATAGATAAAATTGAAGAAACTAAAGAAGAAAATAAGATTAAACTCACAATAGATGATAAAGGGATGAAAATCCAATGTTAAAATGATAAACTAATACAAAGTTTCCAAAAACAGTAAAGGAAAATAACTATCTACTTTATAGAGTTCAAACATAACCTTATTTTGACAAAACGATTATTTATACACAGCTAAAATTATAGGAAAAAATTGCCCCTGCGGACGTTCTGCGGCCGCACAATTTTGTGTGCGGTCCGTTCATTTACGGTATGCTGTAGAGTTCCGATGCTTGATCTTGAATGTTTCACACATGTCTTTCATTAAATCACTATTGATATTGGTGACATTGTCAGTAATGATCGACTCAGGTACTCCCAATCGACAAACGATGCGGTCCCGAAAAATTTTCTACAACCTTCTTAGTTACAGTCTTATAGGATACGGCTTCAACCCATTTAATGAAGTAGTCTATAGCCACCAGAATGAACCTCTTCCCACTTGAAGCAGCAGGTTTGATCAGTCCGATAACATCCATAACCCAAGTAGAGAAGGGCCAGGGCGAACTCGTTGCATTGAGTTCGTTGGGTGGTACTCGTATCATATCAACATGTATATGGCATTGGTGACACTTTTGAACATATTTGATGCAGTC
Organism: Nicotiana undulata; assembly: GCA_005239495.1. Lineage (NCBI taxonomy): Eukaryota > Viridiplantae > Streptophyta > Magnoliopsida > Solanales > Solanaceae > Nicotiana > Nicotiana undulata. Next base: position 36,841 of record MDKH01216623.1, read on the forward strand.
TGTTTCCATATTCATCCCGAAATATCCCGCTCTTAATATCTTTTTGGCTAAAACGGAACAATTCATATGGGGTCCGCAAGTTCCGACAAGTATTTCCTTGAGCAATCTAGACGCCTCTTTGGCATCGACGCATTGAAACCATCCCAAATTAGGAGTCATTCTATACATAATTCCTCAACTTCGAAAAAAATTGTTTGCCAATCTTCAAAGTGTGCACTTCTGAGTATGGGTAGCACTCTCTGGACATTCTCCCTTTTCCAAGTACTCTTTGATGTTGCGAAACCACGGATTTTCGTCAATCTATTCTTCCACATGAGCACGATAAGCGGGCTGCTTATGAATTAATATTGGAGTAGGATCGATGAAAATCTTGTGTCTTGTATCATGGAAGACAAACTGGCTAATGCATATGCAAACTCATTCTGAATCCTTGGAACATATTTGAATTCTATCTTTGTGAACCTCTTGATCAGCTCTTGTACACAATGCAAATATGGAAATATTTTGGTCTTCGTCGTAGCCCATTCTCCTAGAACCTGGTGCACCAACAAATCTGAATCTCCGATTACCAACAACTCCTGAATTTTCATGTCAATGGCCAACCTGAGTCCCAAGATACATGCCTCATATTCTGCCATATTGTTAGTGTAGGAAAATCTTAGTTTTGCGGATACCAGATAGTGTTGACCGATTTCTGATACTAAAGCAACTCCGATACCCAATCCTTTGACGTTTGTTGCTCCATCGAAGAACATCCTCCAACCATCATACGCCTCAGTAATATCTTTCCTGCAAGCGATACCTCCTCATCGGGAAAATACGTTTTTAATGGTTCGTATTCTCCCTCTACGGGTTTTTTTGCCAAGTGATCCTCTAATGCTTGCCCTTTGACTGCCTTCTGAGTTACATAGACGATGTCAAACTCACTCAACAATATCTTCCACTTCGGTAACTTACCCGTAGGCATGGGTTTCTGAAAGATGTATGTTAGAGGATCTATCCTTAATATGAGATATGTAGTGTACGCACATAAATAATGTCTCAACTTTTAGGCTATCCATGTCAAAGCACATCAAGTGCATTCCAACAAAGAGTACCGAGCCTCGTAAAGAGTGAATTTATTGCTTAGATAATATATCACCTGCTCCTTTCTTCCTGTTTCATCATGTTTTCCTAGAATGCAACCAAAAGTCATATCCAACACAGACAAATAACGCAGCATAGATCTTCTTGGTTCTGGTGGGACCAGAACGAGCGGTTTAGATAAATACTGCCTGATTTTGTCGAAGGCCTTCTGGCATTCTTCAGTCTAGCTCATTGCAGCATCTTTCCTCAGCATTCTTAAGATTGACTCACATATTACCGTTGATTGTACTATAAAGCGGCTAATAAAATTTAGGTGCCCTAGAAAACTTATCACATCTTTCTTATTCTTTGGAGGCGGCAAGTCCTAGATTGCTTTGATTTTTGAGGGGTCTAACTCAATACCTTGGCGACTGAAAATGAAACCTAACAACTTTCCAGCAGGGACTCCAAAGGCACATTTTGTAGGATTCAACTTCAAATTGTGTTTTCGAAGCTAGTCAAAACGTTTCTTCAAGTCTTCTATATGATCCGATCTCCTTTTAGATTTGTTGATAACTTCATCCACGTACACCTTTATTTCCTTATGTATCATGTCGTAGAAGATACTCATCATGGCCCATATGTAGGTGGCCCTATCATTCTTCAAACCATGGCATAATTTTGTAACAACATATTCCCTATGGTGTGATAAAATCATTTTTTTGGCATCCTTTTCATCCATCCAAATCTGATGGTATCCTGCGAAGCAATATACAAAGGATTGAAATTCATGCTTGGCGCAGTTGTCAATCAGTATGTCTATGTTGGGAAGCTGGAAATCATCCTTATGACTTGCTCTATTCAGATCTTTGTAATCGACACATTTTAACTTTCCCATCTTTCTTCGGAATTGGCACAATGTTGGCCAACCAGGTCGGGTATTCGACCACTCGGAGAACCTTGGATTTGACTTTGCTTGGTGACCTCCTCTTTTATCTTCAAAATCATATCTGGATTGAACTTTCTGAGCTTTTGCTTTACCAATGGACACATGGGATTGATGGGTATCTTGTGAGCCACTATGGATGTGCTTAAACCAGTCATATTGTTGTAGGACCAGGAAAAGATGTCCTCTTTCTCTGACAGTGTTATAGATGAATGCTTAAACGCGTTTGCTGACCGTTTCAGAATCCCCCGTCAGTTTCCTCCAAATTAGACTTTGATTTGTTTTCAAAATTCTCTACTTCCCTGACAATTTCCTTAGGTATTATATCATGTTCCAGATCCTCCGAATCATTGTCCTTATGTTGCGTTGTCTCATTACATGTCACAGGCGTGGGTTCATCAGGATATGTAATAATTATGTTGAAAAGAATGTAGAAAGATAATAATAAATATGAAAAGCAGTAATGCATTAATAAAACTTTAAAAATGTCAACAAGTACGACTCGATGGATCGAGTAATTATTTCAAAACAAAATACTGAAAAATGTCTTAAATGCTCAAAACTATTTGAAAATAATTCTTGCTAATTTGTCAGGCTACCCAGGAACTCGGCGAGCCCAGGATGGTGCAGCGGTCCAGTTCTTGAGAACAACTCCTTCTTCCATGGTTTGGATGGTAAGGTCTTATTCTTCCTCCTCCTTCTCAACAATTGCACTGCAGTCCATATCTTCTTCATCTAGACTCATCTTCCTCGTTCTAGCCAAAATCTCATCTTCCTCAGATCCCTACATCATGTCGGCCTGATGGAACGTCTGGTGCAGAGGTGGTATGGGTTTCTCCAGTGGATAGTAAGGAGCACACCATGGCAGTGTCCAATCCTGATATTCTTGCCATGTGTATTCATATCCAAGTCCAAAGGTGATGCCATGGTACTGTGGTTACACATGTTTGGTGATCCCCTGAAGCTATTTGCCGAGACCCTTGCCTAGTTCATATCCCATCCATAGAAATATTCTTTATATTTGTTGCTCCACCATCAATCCTTTTCAATTGCATTAACCCGTTCAATGCGATGATATGTTTCTCCACCCAACTTCCTTTTGTTTTCGATGGCTAGAATAATCTGATTGGTATAGATGGGGTTGCTCCCATCTCCATGAATGATCACCTCTTGAAGATTCCACTAGAACTTCACAGTCTGGTGCAGAGTTGAAGCCACTGCCCCGGCTGCATGTATCCATGTCCATCCCAACAATAGATTGTAAGTAGAAGATATATCTAGCACTTGAAATTCAATATTAAACCAAGTAAGGACCATTTGTAGATTGATGTTGATTTCTCTAATAGTGGCTCCCTAAGATACTTCGAACGCCTTCACAATCATGCTTCCCATTCGTATCTCGTGCAGACCTTTACCCAATCTCATTAGGGTGGTCTGGGACATATGATATGACTCGAATATGAACTTATCCTCGAATTGCACCATGTTGTGCAATGCCATGGTGTGACTCAACCCTTCTCGTGGTAATTCATCTTTGTGGAAAGTGATTTTGTGGCTCTCCAATACCTGTCCGACCAAGTTAGCCATCTCTCCACTAGTGATGCCGGCAGGTACATAAGCTCCACTTAACATCTTTATCAAAGCATTCATGTGCGCATTAGAATTTTGCAACAGTGATAAGATGGATATATGAGTAGGAGTTTTGTTCAAGTGATCAACAACAAAGTACTCCCTTGCTTTTATCTTCCTCCAAAGATCGTCATTGTCATTCTCGACAAAAGGCGGCATAGGTGCAACTTTCTTACTCGTTCCTCCCAGATTCTCAGGTGTATAAACTCTGCAAGTTCTAGTCATACCTTACATGACACCTGTTTCTTCCATTTTGGCTTTTTCCTTTCTTTTTGCTTCAGCAACATAATCCTACATGACGACATCATACTTTTAAGATGGTGTGGGGGCTACTATCACGGTGAAGGGTGTAGCTACCTCAACTTCAAACGCAGTCTAGGTTTGTACCACAACTGGCGAGAGGGTGACTGGAGATGTTTTAGGAGCGTCTCCCTCTCGAATGAGCCCAATGGACCCTTCCTGATCCCATTCCTCATAAGTTTCTATCATATTCACTCCTTCACCTCTGTGATCCGGGAGAGGGTTGTTGCGAATATTTGGCGCAAATTCCTTTGCTTGTATAATCTTAGTGTCGATCAACGTCTGAATCTTGTCTTTCAATATTCTTCAATGGTATGACTCTTCATGCCTGATTGATAAGCACATGTTTTGTTGGGGTTGATCCATTGGGAAGGATTATCCACAACAATGATAGGAATATGGGTAACATAGCCAGCGACCTTCATTCTCTCATATAATTGGTCTACGGGTTAAACAATTGGGGTGTATTGTCTAAGAGGTCTCCGGTCAAAATTTAGACGTGGCTTCGGGTAGTTTTGGTGGGCTGGTGGAGTGAATGGTAATATGTAGGTTGAGTGTTGTAGGTATGGCAGGTGGCAGGGTATCGGTATTTTGGGGGTGAGGGCGGATGAAGGTGTTTGGTATGATATGGGAGTCTTAGGTCCCTGGGCTACCATCACGACACCCACTCCTTGCTTATTTGAAATACCTCCTGATTGCATAGCTTTATTTGTGGCATGCAGTGCCTCAAAACTGGTTACAATCCCATTCTTAATTCGTCCTTCTATTTTTTCTCCTAGCTCGATGATGTCGGAGAACTTGTGATTTTCAATGACCATCAACCTCTCGTACTACTGCGGATCTTGAGCTCTAACAAAGAACTTGTTCATTTGTTCTTCTTCAAGTGATGGCTTTACCTTTGCGGCCTCTGATCTCCATTGAGTAGCATACTCGCGGAAGGTTTGTGTCTCTTTCTTCTTGAGATTTTAAATGTAGAAAACATCCAGTGCGTTTTTCGTGTTGAACTTGAATCTGTCCATGAAATGTGATGCCATACCTAATTAGACCACTTTTTTGGGTTTTGACAGATATACCAAGACAAAGCATCTCTTGTAAGTGTTCACATGAACAATTTCATTTGGATTTGTTCATTCTCACCCACTCCTACAAGCTTGTCGCAGTATCTTCTGAGATGCACCTTCATATATCTAGTACCATCAAACATTTCGAACTTGGGAGGTTTGTAACCCTTTGGCAGTTTCACATCCGGCTAAATGCACATGTACTCATAGTTAAGACCTTCAATGCCTTTCCCACCTTCAACACTCTGGACTCTCCCTATTAGCTTCATGACTTCCTCCGTCATGTTTCTAATGAGTAGGTCCTTCTCATGTTATTCAGGTATGTCTAGGGTTTGCTGCGGGGTATGGGGTAGGGTTTCCACATATATCGGGTTGCTTTGATGAGTTCCCGAAACTTGGCTATGTGTGTGGTCATTGGAGTTTTGGGGATCATGAGTGGGTTGTGGTGCATTTTGGGGTGTGTGATAAATGGTGATTTGCTGGTATTGAGTCGGATGATGGTGGTGCTATTGCGGGGTCGACACTTATGGAGGGTTATGGTTCTGGGGAGGTGCGGGATTATGATACTAGTGTGGTGTAGGAGGATTTAGTGGCGGATTTTTGTTTTTTAGGTTTTGTGGTGGTGTTTGGTTCTAGGTAGTCGGGTTTTGTTGTTTGATGTCGGGGACATTAAGAGTGAGGGAGAGGTTTGCCAGATTTTGGACCTGCTCAAGCTCGCCCTGTACTTTCAGGATTTTCTACTCCAACCATAAGAGAAGCTCATTCTGCCCCGGAGTACTTCTGCTATCTGAAATTTCAATGTTTTCTGCCACAGTAGTATTGTCTTTCCTGATACTTAAATCATCAATCTTCCCTTTCCGTTGCTTTTGCCTTTCAGATAGCTAGGTGGAGGAGGAGGTGAAGGATTTCTGGATCTAATGTGGTATGCTGATGATGCCATTATGAAGGAACCAACCTTGGGGAATGGGAATAATCAAAAAGAGAAGAAAAAGCAAAAGGTAACCAAGGTAGTAGGGTGAAATAAAAGATTGTTTGCGACATTTAGACACGTGTCCCAATGTCATGCAATAATTCGCATCATAGTTTAGGGGACCTCATTGTTTCTGAGGTAGGCCTAAGAGACACACAGACTTGGAGAAAATTGATTCCAACTTTGCTTCATTTCTTTAATGCGAAAATAGGCCAAAACAAATTGTCACTAAATCGACAATATTAATAAAGTCACTAATGGAATTAAGCCTTATTACATCAAAATTTAATCTAAGTTAGAAAGTAGTAAGCAATAATATCTCTTATTTACTGGGTCCCTCAAGGACCTTCTCCATGCTTGGTTTTTTCAACCCCATCAATAAGGTTTCCTAGATCGCGCATATCGAACAGTAAGTAAGCTTTTGCCTGATTTCCTCCTTCATCGTCTTTCATGCCTTGACAATTCGAGAGTCTTTTTCTCATCTTCCCTTCTAGCTCCATTAGTCATAGTTCCAAGTTCTAATATTTCTGCTGAATTAGTGACAATCTCCTTCCATTCCTTTATCGCCTCTATGTTTACTTTGTGCTGATCCAAATGTTTAGCTTCGGACTCAAGCACCCTTTTGCGCAGCCTTTTGTACTTAACTTTTGCCTCAACCACTTCATATATGATCCTATCCTTTAGATTGACTCCTGGCTAGACATCCCCTGCTACGCCATCTTCCAGCCATGATATATAGTAGTGCATATGACCAGCGTGATACCTGTCTGGCTCGATAGTTTCTCTTTCCACAGTGATCTTTTTGTTCCACATACGTTGCGCCTCGAACTTGAATAGAATGAAATCTCCATTGAAATCTTCTTTGTACTGGAACATGTTGGAAACCCGAGGTATGACTTGTTTTATTCGGGCTTGTCTCATTACCCTTATATGAGCGTAAGGATACCTCACAGCCCGATTAGTACCAAATGAGTAGTCCCCCTTGATCTGATGATGAACTCACTATTGGGAAACCATTTGAACATCCAATGTACCTGCTCGTCTTTTAGATTTCCAAAGAAACGCACCGAACCTATAGCATTTCCAGGCTTTGCAAACCTCTCTGGAATAAATGTCATTTTTTTGGGTAATGGTTGGCTATGTAATCATTCAATGGCCTTTGAAGAAGCTCTTGGCGATACTCTCCTCTCTAAAAGTGTTCTAGTAGCTAGACTTATAGCATTAGATTACAACCCTCGAAATGCCCCAATCCCTGCTTGCACCGATCTAGAGAGCGGTACATCTCAGATAAGATCATGGGGATGATAGTGTAAGTTCGTCCCTCGATGCCATCCATTAAGGTCCTGGAGACCATGCCTAAGCGAGTATGAATCGTTCCTCATTTCATCAGAAATATTAACAACCCCAAGAAGCAGACAACGAACACATAAACCTGGATGTGCACCCATCCCAAGGAAGTAATGGCTAGTTCATCATGGTAAGGACGATACGACTTTCTATGCTCGTAAAGAAACTCAAAAGCGATGTATGATTTCTTCAGATAGAGCATTTCATCATTCTTCTTAAAACTCAACATATTCATGAAACTGCAGGAGTGCGATTTCTGGTACCAGTAATCCTTTACTGTCCCATGGAAACTTGGATAAACCTCCTATTTGTTCTAGGAGAGGAGTCATTTTTATATTTCCCAATCGGAAAACAGATCTTTTCTCATCCTAGAACATGGTGGTGGCCTCGATTAGCTCCCTATTTGGTCGATTGTTCAGAAAATATGGCAGGTCACCAAGCACTCTCCTCATGTGATTTTTGTCACAAGGTGCTTGGTTTTTCTAAGACATAAGAGAGTGGTCATTTTGGCTCATGAAAATGTGCAAGAACGTAATGAAGCAGGTAGGGAAATAGGTATGAGTCATATTATATCATTCTTAGACAAGATGAAGGAGATGGATAAAGGTCATACATGTCATAGCAAATAAAGGAGAATAAGGGGAGGGATGTGCATATCATAGTAATTTAAAACAGATAAAGGTGAATAAGGGAAAAGATGTTCATGTAATAGAATTTAAAAATAATAAGAGTGAAATAGGGAAGGGATGTGCACATAATAGCAGTTTAAAACAAATAAAGGTAAATAAGGAAAGGGATGTGCATGTAATAGCAGTTTAAGACAAATAAAGGTAAATAAGAAAAGAGATGTGCATGTAATAGCAGTTTAAGACAAATAAAGAATATATAAAGAATATAAAAAGAAAGTAATCCACATAAATCGAGTTCATTATGGTAAAAGGCTAAGTATTTCCCAAGCAGAGTTTCCATTCTATCGCGCCCTATGTTTTGGCGAAAGCGGGATTCGATGTGTGACAACTCTTTTAATGGAGGTATTAAAAGAGAAGAGTCACCACCTAATGATTTTTAAAGTGCGTTAGGGCACCTATTTGCAAATAACTCTGTTTGACTAGTTAACGCAACCAAAGATCGGGTAAGGGCTTAAATTACCTCAAAGAGAAGGTGTTAGGAACTCTTCGAGGTCGACAACTGTGGGTCCCGCCCGAACTTTAGACTATGTGGATTATATAGTTGAGCTAGGTGATCAAATAAATAGAAGGAAAGTTCAGAAGTTTTATTTTCATATTAAAACATGTGAGAATAGGTACAAGTCTTAATAATTTCAAAGATACAAACCACATTGATCGATGTTAAGTATGAATAATATGCACAAAGGGGGGGGGGGGGTCCTAAGTTTTTTAGCCTAAAGGATCACTCAGTGCAACATATAATACTTCACAACTCCCTTAAGGTAGAGGTTTCTTGTATTATTCAGCGGGCACAGACTATCATCTCCTGCTACCTGATTACTCTGTTGAAGTTGTTTGCTTAAAGGCGTCTTAATTCAATTCTACGTCATACCCTATGTCTGCACTACCCGTCCCATGCCTATGGTCCAGGAGGCTTTGGACCTACTATTTGGATAGTTCTAGATTTCTCCTGGGTTGCTTAAAATGATAAACAAAGAGACATTCAAAACATATATGACTTCACATAAAGACAATTAAAGGCTCAAGTTAGCGTCCACATGTAGGAAACAAATGCACGCGGGCAGTTTTGGCAGTACATAGTTTCAGAATGAAAATTTAATATCCTATAGACATGGTTTCTAGATGATTCTGAATTCCAATATTATATATAGTGCTGTAATTTCAGGACTAATGTCCTATAGACATGATATCTAATCGTTTGCGTAATAATGTAGTGAAAACAGTCCTATATTTTTGAATTACCAATGCTGATTTTATAGATATGTGTCTTAGGCAGGTGAACCATGATCTCTAATAGTCGCATAATTAGGTAGTGAAGTCGTTTGAAAGCACAGGATTAGTAGCGTCAATAAACACCCTATGGGCAGGATTTCTAACAATTGATAATTAGACTTGATTTTATAACACTTTATCCATATAGGCATGTTATCTAAGTGAAGCAGTACAATAGCAGCATGGAGAAATTGATTAATTAGTTAAGACCCTATATTCATGGTATCTATATAAGCAAAGGTATTACATTGTTGTATCCTATAGGCATATTATCTAAGAGCGTTGAATAGTAGAAATGGAAACAAGTGTAGCATATTTTGACAAGTGAAGCGAAGTGGGTGTGTGATTCCTATATGCATGCTTTCTATTAGTGTACAACACATTAAAATAAATAACATATAAGGCATGCTGAACAAAATATCAAATAGACCACATAGATCCTATAGGCATGTTTTCTACCCTTTTATGTAAGCATTAGAATCTACACGTTTCCCCAATTCACTAATTCCCCAATTTTTAGTTTACAAATCATCACAGGCCCAAGAATGAAATAATACTAACTTGAAGAAGAAACTATACAGACTGAAATGAATATAAGCCCACTAAAGCAATTACAGTCCCAATACAAAAGTATCCCAGGGATATCTCAGGGCTTCAATAGCCTTACTCTTCGGAAAATAGCAGGCCTAAAACACAGGCTCACAAGACAACTAGAGTGCACCTAAATCCAGTGCCCAGGTCCAACAACACATATGGCCCATTTCATGGCCCAACAAATAACTTACTTACCCAAATGGATGAAAAATTTAGCTATGCAGGTGACACAATACTCACAGAATAACTTTAACACTTAGTTCTTTGAACTGTAGTCATCAATAACTCTAGCCAAGACATATAAACAGTATCATGCTAAATGGAAAGGCACACAAGAAACATATGAGGCAAGATTATGCTTTGTAATTCCAGAAACAAAGTTTGATAGTGACGAAATTGGCAGTCATAAGATAGTAAACCATTCCAAGGAGTTTCAAAGTAAAGCATGATCCATAACCAACCTAAAGACCTTTAGCTGATAGTCTAACAGAACATAAACAAGAAGCAGGTAACGTACAGTCTTCGCATGAAGGTTTTAACATGATAACCTAATGATAATGTGGTTACAAACGGCATAACAACATGCTAGTGGTACAATTTGGCGAAAATATCTCTTATTGTACATGAGACTTAACATGCTGAGCATTGGTCATAGCTTAAAGATTCCAAATAACTCATGGTAACATATTAACTCAAGGTTAACAGGACTGGAAGATCTCAGGACTCATGCCAGTTGAACACATATATGAGAAGAAGCTAGGCATATTAATACTCAACAAGAAGTCTTAGGAAATACTAAAACACAGATTAAACAAGTCGGGGAGCACAACATTAGGGTTTACATATAGCAGGGAGACATGTTTGGATAAATATTAAGACAATGTTGTCACATGGGATTCACATGATCATAGTCAGTTTGCAGAGAAATAGTAGATTTCACATAAAAGATTCGGCAGAAAGAAGTTCATTCAAACAAGTTCTTGGCAGGATATAATCCCCTAAGAGTTTCAATACAAGAACCATCGGCAAGGCATGATAAGGAACTCATAACAAACAATAGGTGATCAGAGTAGCAGAGCATGATTAAGGTAGTTAGAAATCACTCAAGTTGCACACATATAATGGGAATGCATCGAAACATAGAGTTCAAACAGGTTCATATGCTAAAAGAAATCACAAGGGTACAGAATATTTCCAAGGCAAACAAGAATACAAACAGAGGCAAACAATAGCATATTGATTCACAAAAGCCTAAATGGCATGAGCATACAAAGAATGAATACAAGCAAAAGAGAATGGATTTGCGAGAGTCTCAATACTTACCAGTTTGCAGACCTAAAAAGTGAATTAAGTGGAAAACTAAATGCCAACAACAACTTGCTTATCAATAGCAAAGAGAGAACAAAGGAAAATACAAAATTCTCAGTGTGACAGAGTTCCCAGGGGTCTCAGATGAACCCTGAACAGTGCTCACACTGATAGAGGTTAAGCAATCTAATACCGATGGCCTTAGCTTTCAGCTTGCCAAGAACAATAGATTCAGAATACTATCAGACTCAGTAAGAGTAAGAGTATAATGATTAAGGTCTGTCAAGGGGAAATTGGAGAGGGGTTTATATAGTGTTTAAATTGAATGAACAAACATGGAAAACAATCAATTAAGCATAAATAAGGAAGGGAAATATCACATGCAAATATAAATCAGTAGAGGAGATGTAGAATCTCAAACCCTAGTCGGGTTGAATCGCTTGAAAATCAAATCAAAGGTGCAATCGCTCCTCATCGAGCGTATATAAAAAAATCATCCAAATTCCTAATATCGAGTCTGCCTGATCCGTTTTGTAGAGAATACTTTCAAAAAGCAAGCAAGTACCTAGGTGATACCATAAAGGAGTAACCTGTAGCGAAGGAACACTAATATAGTAAGAAAATAATGGGCGAATCCCATTGTTAACAGGATTAGGAGAGGGATTGGAAAGGGAGGCGACTAGGGTTCTTCAAAGAAAAGGGGAAGATTCTGGGGATTTTAGGGGCGGCATACGGGTAGAAATGGGTTAGGGTTTTTGGGTGAGGGGATATAAAGAGATGGGTAGGTTTATTATGGACCGTTGATCATTTGAGATCAACAGCCAGGATCAAAGGGGAAGCGGGCGGGTTATTTGAAGGGGTCCGACCAGGTTGGGTTAAGGGACGCTTAGTTTGAGCAGTGGGGGTATTGGGCTAGCTTTTGGTCCGAAAGTTGGCCTAATTTTCTTGCCAAATTTCAAATAAAAGAAATAATAGGAAAAACAATTTAATAAAATATCTAAATAAATATAAAAATACTATTTATTAAACTTAATATTATAAAGTAATAATTGAAGATTATAAAATATGTAAATTTTGACCCTAAAATAAAATGATAAATGCAATTAATTGTAAAATATAGATTATTATTACAAAAATTGCGTAAATAGCTCAAACTTGCAAAAGTAATTTTATGAAATGGAGTAAAATGCTATAAAATATAAATGTGAGTGTAAAATAATAAATTTGGAAGATTAAGTCATCACAAATTTAAAAGGATAATTAATAAATAATCAAGTTATTTAAATGCATGAAAATTAATTTTAAAGCTTTAAAATTACGGAAAACTTATAGAAAATATTTATATAACTCTTGCAAATTAAGTAATGATGCAAAATGATGTTTTGAAGGTATACAAAATCCATGGTTGAAGAACTCGAGCAAGTGGCTTTGTTAGAAGAATTCTTGGAAAGGAAGTTTCAGATGGGAACAAGACTTAATCCCGAATTCAGGTCAGAATTTTCTAATTTCCTTAAAGCTAATATTGATTGTTTTGCATGGTTGCACTCAGATATGACAGGTATCCCACTAGAGTTGGCCGTGCACAAGTTAATCCTGGACCCGAGCTTTCTTCGAGTAAGGCAAAAGAAATGACCACTAGGCGAGGTCAGAAACAGGTGTCACGACCCAATTTACCCTCTGTTGGGTGTCGTGAGGGAACCTAGTGATAGGGACTAAGTAAGCCCAACATTAACTGAAATAACAACAAATTTAAACTAATATATGACAATTTTAAAATATAAATCTCTATACAATTTTACAATCCCAAAACCGGTAGTACAAGTCATAAGCTCTACTGAGTATGCTAGACAAAACCTCTAAATACAACTTTTTCGAAACAAGAATAAACAGTGTAAATACAACATCACAAGATAACTCCGAAGCCTACGAACGTAGTAGCAGGTTTACCTTGGGTCTCCACAGAAAAGTCCAAACGGCTAGCTAACGATTGACTGACTCCGAAATACCAGGATTTGCACAAAAATGTGCAGAAGTGTTGTATGAGTACGCCACAACGGTATCCATCAAGTATCAAGACTATCCTCAGTGGAGTAGTGATGAGGAATAGTCAAGACGCCTACTGGACTAAATAGCTGAGCAAGTATAAGTGGAGAACTGACAAAGTACATCTATTTCGGAGTATCCATTCACTCAAAACTGCTCGGCTTCGCTTTCTACTTCCGTAAGTGAGAACGGGCTTTTTTGAGTTGTTCAATAGCCCCTCCACGCAGTTCTTCTGAATTTCGAATAGTATTCAACAAAACTTCGCATAATGATAATAATGATACAATACTTACAATAGGAAATATAAACTACCATTAACACCAGATTGCCACAAGAAAATAACATAGAAGATTAAGTTGAACACATTAAACCCAGTGAATACAATTAAAGGAAGGACATGTAGCAACTAGAAGAAAATAACCACTTTCACATCAGGTTTTAACCAATAATCTCCACGAGGTACCGAACCTCAAATATTCGTAATTCACGAGTCCCAATTTATGAACCATGAACACTTGACATCTTGTGCCCTCATTACAACCAATAATTGCACGGACGATGCACGTGCCAATAGAATCTGACGAGGGTGAGTAGAAATGATCAATAAAATCAGGATCAATTTTTTTGAATCGTTAGGGGCGATTAACAATGTGTATGCTTGTGCTAGTGTTCTATCATAGTTCAGGCCAACTAATATAAATAGAAACAATGAAAGAAACATAAGAAACAATCACAACAAAATGAACATGGAATAACTTACACAGAGTAGGTATACCACTACACAAATAATCGACAGTAACAATTCCCCTAGGCCATCACAAGTCATCACATTCGATTCCCGACATAGGCCGCTTTGTCTTTCCACATGTGTAATAATAAAGTATATGCCTGCCTTGTCTCTCAACACATGCATAATAATGTTTCCACCTTATCTTAACTCATGCGCAACCCACATATATATCCCGCCTTGTCACGCCGCATGTGCAAACATCAATAGTAACAATAGCACGACAGAAACCTCGTGCAACACCATAATCATCCGCACGACAGATACCTCGTGCATCTCAAAAATAATCGCACGACAGAAACCTCGTTCATCACAACAATAATAACACAACAAAAACCTTGTGCTTCACAACAACAAGTACAAGAGCAACAATGACAATAATACAAAAGTACGGAAAATAAATCAACTCGGAAATTCAAGAACTCAAAGGAAACGGAAGAAACGAACCCACAAGGAAAAACACAACAGAAAATAACGATACCACCTAACAATAACTCAATAGGGAAGAGATAATGTGTAGCAATGACCTCGACATACGTGTGATTCTACAACAAGGAAGATGTTACGAGTAGTCAATTCCAAATAAGGATAGGGCAACTATGATAAAGAATAACTAGCTTAATTTAGGATTTAGTACTCACGAAAAAGGTATAACAATTACAATTAAGTATAAGCAACGAAAAAGGATAATCATGGCCTCAATTATGGATAAACAATTACATAAGAGATAATAATAATTTCAAATAAGGATAAGAAACTAGGGTATGATAACATGGAAATCGAAGAGGCAACAACTTCAGTTAAGGCACAAAAGAGACAAATAGGCAATAAGAGTGGAACATGAATCAATTAATTCAAAATAAAACAAGGTAGAGGTGAAACTAGTAATGGAAAGACATTAGATAATAAAACAACTTCATATCTAATGAACATAAGAACCTACGAGCCCTAAAAGGTAATTTTTCAAGAAATAAGCCCGTGCTTGTACTCGTCACCTCGCGTACACGGACTTTACATGATACAATTAGCATAAAAGACTCAAATCCCAAGGGATAGTTCCTCCACACAAGGTTAGGCAATATACTTACCTCAAAAAGGATAGACCGACACTCTAAGACAAACTTCTTGAGTGTAATGACCTCCGCACGACTCAAATCTCGTCAAAATAACTTCAAAGCATAAATAAAACTCATAAGAAACTATTCCGGATCATTAATCCTCAATCTTTATCAAAAAGAAAAAATCAACCCAAAAGTCGACACCCGGGCCCGCACCTCGGAACCCGACAAAATTCGCAAAACCCCTATACTCATTCCGATACGAGTTCAACCATACTAAAAGTATCAATTTCCGATACCATTTTGTCCCTCAAATCATCATTTTACATTTTGAAAAGTTTCTTCAAAAATCCCCATTTTTTCTCAACCCAAAACACTAACTAAATGATTATAATAAATATAGAATCATGGAATATAATAAATTGTTGGTGAAGAACACTTACCCAATTGATTTACTTGAAAAACCCACAAAGAATCGCTCAAAACCGAGCTCTAGAACTTAAAAAATGTGAAAAATGACAAACCCTCGGAATAGAGTACTTTAATATTCTACCTAGGTATTTGTACATCGCGATCGCGGAAAAGGAGCTGCAATCGCGAAGACAAAAGGGGTACTACCCGGAATTAGTGCTACGTGATCGCGAACAAACATGTGCGATCGCGAAGAGGAAAATTAGATAGGCCAGGAACTAAGCTACACGAACGCGTGAATCAACACGCGAACACGAATGAGGGAAAAGAACACTTACGCATTCACGGATAGAAGAATACTAGCGCATAGGGTAAATATCATCTGCCCCAAAGTTACACTACGCGATCAAAGGAGGAATGGATGCGAAAACGGTTAAGGAAACTAGATATGTGAAACGAGCAGTTCAAAAATAGAAGTAAATGGCTTGTAGCCCATCCGAAACACACCCGAGGCCCCCCGGACCCTGTCTAAACACACAAAAAAGTTCTATAACCTAACATGGACTCGCTCGATGTCTCATATCACATCAAAAAACATCAAATCTCCGAATCACACCATGAATCAAACTTATGAACTTCCAAATCTTCCAAGTTCTAAAACTCGCGCCGAATTCTATCAAATCAACCCGGAATGATGTAAAATTTTGTAGGAAAGTCCCAAACGACATAACAGAGCTTTTCCAACTCTTGGAATCACATATCGACCTTGATGTCACAAAAGTCAACTCTTGGTCAAATTTCTCAACCTTCCAAACTTCAACATTTCCAATTTACACTGAAATGCTTCAAATTACCCTACAGACTTCCAAATCTAAATCCGGACGTGCGCCTAAGTCCAAAATCACCATATGAAGCTGTTGCAATCATCAAAACCCCATTACAAAGTTGTTTACGGAAAAGTCAAATTCCAGTCCACTCTTACTACCTAAGCTTCCAAAATTGTATCCTTCTTCCAAATTGACTCCGAATCATCTGGTAACTGAACTCGACCACACCCGCGTGTCATAACACATAATACGAAGCTACTTAGGGACATATGCCGCCGAACATGACGTTAATTTTCAAAATGACCGGCTGGGTCGTTACATCCTCCACCTCTTAAACAAATGTTCGTCCTCGAACGTGCCAAGAATCGTCCCGAAGTCAACAAATCACTCAATGCATTCATCAAACATACACCCGCGGGTTACTCCATGTCACCGCAATGCACATGAGCCTGACGACACCATCTCAACTGTAATTTGTCCCTTCCACCAATCCTAATAAGGCTTAGATTCAAAATTCTCACCTTCCGTTCATCTCTGAAAGACCCGATTCTTAATCCTTACTAGGTATCAGTCTCAACCAACTGCAACAACTTATTCCTACAACCACAAGGTACAATCAAACGATGTGACATACCACACATAGGCCTATAATAACATTTCTGATCATATTAGCTGCCGTAAATCAATCTATCTAGCACCGATAATTAGCCTCATATCCGTTAGAAAGCTGCTTCAAACCTCTAATGCTGACAATGATGCAAGAAACATGAAGACCTCATAACTATGCACCCGGATCAACAAGTCACATCCAACGCAAATAACACACACCACGCAAGCGAAAACTCAATAAGTACAACACGAAACTGGTTGAATATGTAAGGAGAAATACATAAGGGAAATATCAAACAAGCCCGATAGGCACAACTCTCTGTCAGTACTATTCTACGAACCGATTTACAAGGGAAAATCAAAGTATATGAACATATCACAAGGATTTGATCCTGATATAGATTCCACCGTAGCGCGTAGCCCTATTCAAACATATCAAATCTTGTGAAATCATGATTGTCTCACCCTCAATTCTGAATCACAAGTAGAATACACATCATACACAATCGAAACCTTCCACTAACTCAGTTTTGCCAATAAAATCACAACACTTACTAAATTCTCACCCCAGTAGAGCATCTAAATCATAACTCGTAACCAAATTACTCGGGAATCACATCAAAACATATCGTAATGGACAAAAAGAATTCACTTCCAGCCTCAGAAGTCTCAATAATGAATAAAATAATGATATACACGGTCTACCACTCATAGAATCTCCCAACAGGGACAGAAACATAAGTAGAATACTAAATTTTGAATTCATCCATAGGTGGAGCAAAATAGGAGGTCTAACCCAGGTAAGCAGAACCGAAACAAAATATGAATGGTGCTCCTATGTAACAAATCAAAAGAATACATGTATGACATCATCTGGCGCAGCGGCCTCAAGCCTACTATATGAAATATATCAGTGGGAAGCGCCTCCCCCTATTGGGCACCCTCTACTCGCCTAGATACCCCGATAAGACACATTTATCCGGAGTTTGGGACAATCTCTCACCATGTGCGTGGTATCCTCACACTCGAAGCAACCTATCTGCTAATGTGGCTGTGGGAACTACAGTACCTGAAACACCATGCGAAGCCTGAAGTGAAAACTTAACTGGTTGACCCATAAAACCTCTACCATGTCGTACCCTGCCTAAAAAATAAGGACCCATATATCTCTCAAGTCTGCGAGGACTCCTAGTCTCCCTATCCTCTCTCTTGTGATTACCCGAAAAGTCATCCCGTATAATTTTATCTAAATCTGTGTGTCGAGGCCGTGAAAGCCTCCTTCTTATCTCACCATGAAAGTAGCGCAGCCCGGGCGCGTAGCCGGGAAGCCTTTATGAAAAAGACTGATGAAATAATGAAATTTTAATAAAAATGGTTTCTGAAAAATATAAAGGTTGTGAAAATAAAGTATGATGGAAACTTGTGTGATTGAGGATCGTATCATGGTTTCGAAGCCAGGATGAATCCAATATGTTGAGAAATGTGTATCTAGGAAATCTGGTGAGAAACAACCTTGAAATTGATGAAATTCGAACTGAAGGTGGGAAAATGTTAAGTTGAGAAGTTTTTATGTTATTTGAAGTGTAATTCAATATTTATGATGATGATTCAGTGTTTTGAATTCTTGAATAAATCCGTAATGTGTTCCCGAGGTTGTGTAAATGTTTGTTTGAAGTTACGAGGGCCCGAGACAGTTTTGGGTAGGTTCTGGAGTACCTTAGAGTTGAAAAATCACTGAGTGAACATGCAGTAACAGGTCTCTGAACTTGGGAGCGCGACCGCGGTCATTTTTCCGGGGACCGCGGTGATCACTTTGTGGTCGTGGTCGCTTTATTGCGGACCGCGGTGGCCAATTTCAGAGGGCCTGTTATAAGGCCTTTACGACCGCGGTCGATTTTCCGCGGACCGCGGTGGGGGGACTAGGAAGGGATACCTATATATAACATATTTTTCAACTATTTTTCACTTTTCAAAAACCCTAAAACACTAGAGGCGATTTTCAAAACACCCTTTCTTCTCCAAATCAATTGTAAGTGATTTCTAACTACTTTTCTTCATTCGTTAAAGTCCTACTACAATATTTCATCTTAGAATCAAATATTTTTCATAGGAAATTGGGAATTTTGGGAAAAACCTAAGAACATGAAAATTTGGGAATTTAGACCTCAATTGGGGTCGGATTCATAAACCAATCATACACCCGGGCTCAGGGGTGAATGGGTAATCGTATTTTGGGTCCGAACTTCGGATTTAAACCAAGCGGGCCCGATGTCAATCTTTGAATTTTGGGGAAAACTCTAGAAAACTCTTTTCCATGCATTAGACTTCATTCAATTAGAATTTATTGATATAGTTAAGCAACTTGTGATTAGATACGAGCGTATTTGTGTTGGAATCAAGGGGTAAGGCAGTGATTGAGGCTTGAATTGAGTTTCTGGCATTTGAGGTAAGTGTTTGGCCTAACCATAGCTTGAGGGAATATGACTCCCCCTTGTGTGTTATGTGTATTGCATGGGTGTGATGTATAGGTGTGGTGACGAGTACTTATGCATCACCCAAGCCTCTGTTAAGCATGCTCCTTTTCCCCATTGCCCCACTTCGTTGCTTATTGTCTTAACTGCTCTATGTTTACTCTGTTTAATTGGCTATTTGACTAGTTGAGTTGTTATTGGTCATCTTTATAATTGTTAAAGAGTATGGACCATTGAATTGGCTCCTTTGCGATATACATCGGGTTGAGGTACTTGGTAATTGATTCTTGTTATGGAATAACGTTTATACTGTGATATTATCCTTGGTTTCCTGATTTTGAGGCATTGTTAGAGTTATGAGATGAACGCAATTGTCAATTATATTTATTGAAAACGAAAGCATTGTGATAGGCTTGGCCTGACTTGTGAAATTATGAAATTCATGTGATATGATATGTCTGGCGTGAGCGGGTTGCACGCCGCAACAAGGAGCAATAAGGGAGGACAGGTGGGATCGGGTTGCAGGTCGCAACAGGAGGAATAAGGGAGATATGTTAGGGAGGAGTAATAAGGGAGGACAAGTGGGAGCAGGTTGCACGCCGCAACAAGAAGAAATAAGGGAGAATGTTTATATTTATAGTGATATTGATATTATTATTGATGTTTAATGAAAAGAAAAAGTAAAAGTGTGAAAAGGCTAGACAGAGATTTTATTATTCTTTATATTTTGAAATATTGTTTTACTTCAAGTGAATGAACGGAAGTGTGGAAAAGTTGTTTAGAAAATTAGTAATAGTTGAGTATTTCATTTCATTGCAGTTTCTATTATTTTCCTGTCTAGTTATCTTCCAGTTTTATTATTTATTGTTGTCAAGGACTTTAGATATTGTTGAAGTCCGACCTAGCCTCGTCACTACTTCGTCGGGGTTAGGCTCGGCACTTACACAGTACGTGGGGTCAGTTGTACTGATGCTACACTCTGTGCTCTTTTTGCACAGGTCCCTACGCGTTCCAGCACCAACAAATTTGAGTTGAGCACCTGTTCATGTTTGGAGACATGAGGTACATCTACCGGTGTTCGCAGATATCCGAGAGTCTTCTCATCTATGATACATACACTGTTTTACATTTGTTGAAACAGTTCGCTACTTTCTTTCAGACATTCTGTGTAGTATTCTTAGTTGTTTGTGGATTAGTGACACCATACCCTGGGGGGTAGTCATAGATTTTATTTTTCAGTTAATTCATAATTCATTTCGCCTAAGGAATTATTGTTATTACATTTTATTCGTATTTTGAGATTATTGGAAGTTTGGCTAATGAGATTGAGGAAGTTATGATAACTCAGTTTGCGTTGGGAAGTGATGAAAGTTTTGACAAGTGGTTTAAATTCATTTATTTCTGTTGTTATTCATGTTTCAGTACTAGAATAGTGGAAATATTGTTAAACGGAATCTAACATTGGCTTGCCTAGAAAGTGTGGTGTTAGGCGCCATCACGATCCCTAAAGGTTGGCGATTTGGGCCGTGACAAGTTGGTATCAGAGCCCTAGGTTTACTTAGGTCTCACAATCCAAAAACGAGCTTGGTAGAGTCTGAAGGATCGGTACGGAGACGTCTGTACTTATCTCTGAGAAGCTATTGAGTTAGGAAATAACTCCATTTTTATTTCTACTATATCGTGCAATTCTTTCATCTCTAATACTGATTCGAATTCTTCTACTCTCTCGCAGATGGCGAGAACACGTGCCTCATCTTCCGCTAACCAGAATTTTGGACTTCCAGCAGCAGCAGCTCCTACCAGGGGCAGAGGCCGAGGCAAGGGAAGAACTCAGGCCGTTGGCCAGGCAGCAGCCACAGCTGAGGGACCCTAGATTGAGATTGATCAAGGGATTCCGGCTCAGACTGTTCCAGCCGGGCCAGCTTAGGTTTCTGAGGGGTTTATTGCTACCCCAGTCCTTCAGGATGCTCTGCTCTGTTTAGTGGGCCTTATGGAGAGTGTGGCCCAGACGGGTACCTTTCTTGCTGCAGCAATCGTAGCTCAGGCTGGAGGAGGAGTCCCGACTCCTACTACTCATACCCCAGTTAGAACTACTCCGCAAGTTCAGACTCCAGTGATTAATGCCGTTGGGGTAATTCAGCCAGTTACAACAGTGCCGCCCACTAATAGGGCAGCCATGTCGTTAGATGCTTTGTGGAGACTTGATAGGTTCATCAAGCTATTTCCTGTCCATTTTAGTGGTGCTACTTCGGAGGTTCCGTAGGAATATCTCAATAGATGTCATGAGGTGTTGAGTAATATGGGTATTCTAAAGACCAATGGGGGTCGACTTTGCTTCTTTTCAGATGACTGGTTCCGCCAAGCAATGGTGGAAGGATTATTTGTTGACTAAGCCAGCTGGATCACCTGCTTTGACTTGGGATCAGTTCTCTCATCTCTTCTTGGAGAAGTTATTACCTGTCACTACTCGAGATATTAAGCGTCGTCAGTTTGAGCAACTACAGCAGAGTAGTATGACTGTGACTCAGTACGAGGCTCGTTTTGTGGATCTGGCTAGGCATACTACTCTTATATTTCCCACAGAGAGGGAGATGGTCAGACGGTTTATTGATGGCCTTGCTCAGCCCATCAGGTTGCAGATGGACAAGGAGACACGGTCTGAGATTTCTCTTAAGGATGCATCTAACATAGCTAGGAGGGTTGAGTCAGTTCTTGGGATAAGAGGTCAGGGGTCAGACAAGCGACCTCGTCACTCCGGTGTTTTTAGTGGTACCTCATATAGAGGTGGGACTTCATTTAGCATGGGTCATTCATCCAGACCATTCCATTCAGCCCTACAGGTTTCGCATGGCAATTCTGGGCGCTGGGTTCTTATGTACCTTCTTCTGCTCAGTCAGCCTACAGTGCTCCTTCAGCTCCTATTAGAGCACCTCCTTTGCAGAGTTATTATTGTGGGCATCCGGTTCGTCACGATCAGTCCTCATATCAGGAGGGATGTTTTGAGTGTGGCGAATATGGGCATGTTCGTAGAGATTGTCCGAGACTTTTGGGTAGTCAGCATCAGTACCAGGGTTCTCATGCCATAGTTCCGGCACTAGTTGCAGCACCACCTGCCCAGCCACCAAGAGGTAGGGGTCAGGCAGTCAGGGGTAGAGGCTAGAATATTAGAGGTGGAGGCCAGCCTGCTAGAGGTGGAGGTCCTCCCAGGGTGGTGGGGCTCAACCCCGTCTTTATGCTTTTCCAGCTAGGCCAGAGGCTGAGCCTGCAGATGCTGTTATTACAGGTACCATCTCAGTTTGTGATATAGTTGCTTCTGTTTTGTTTGATCCGGGGTCTACCTATTCGTACGTTACTTCTAGA
This sequence comes from Nicotiana undulata, assembly GCA_005239495.1. Lineage (NCBI taxonomy): Eukaryota > Viridiplantae > Streptophyta > Magnoliopsida > Solanales > Solanaceae > Nicotiana > Nicotiana undulata. Next base: position 59,588 of record MDKH01216623.1, read on the forward strand.
CATGGTCGACTTTGATATCATATTAGGTATGGATTGGTTGTCACCCTATTTTGCCATTTTAGAATGTCATGCCAAAACCGCTACTTTAGCATTACCGGGATTGCCTAGATTAGAATGGAAAGGAATTCCTAGTCGTTCTCCCAGCCGAGTAATTTCATATGCTAAGGCTCGTCCCATGATAGAGAAGGGGTATTTAGCTTATTTGGCTCACATTCGTGATTCTGATGCTGAGATTTCTTCTATAGAGTCAGTTCCTATCATGCATGAATTTCCTGAGGTGTTCCCTTTAGATCTGCCGGGTATGCCGCCCGACAGAGACATTGATTTTTGTATTGATGTGGCTCCGGGCACTCATCCCATTTCCATTCCTCCATATCGTATGGCACCACCAGAATTGAAAGAGTTAAAAGAACAGTTGCACGGTTTGTTAAATAAGGGTTTCATAAGACCCAGTGTATCGCCTTGCGGTGCACCAATTTTATTTGTAACGAAAAATGATGGATCAATGAGAATGTGCATAGACTACAAGAACCTAAATAAAGTTACTATCAAGAATAAATATCCATTGCCTAGGATTGACGACCTATTTAACCAACTTCAGGGTAGTAGAGTGTTTTCAAAAATTGACACGAGGTCAGGCTACCATCAGCTGAAGATTAGGGCTTCCGATATCCCTAAGACATCTTTTCATACGAGGTATGGGCACTACAAATTTTTGGTTATGTCTTTCGGGCTGACTAATGCTCCAGCAGCCTTTATGGACTTAATGAATCGGGTTTTCAAGCCGCATCTGGACTCTTTTGTAATCGTGTTCATTGATGATATTCTTATATAATCCCGTAGTTGGGAAGAGCATGAGCATCATCTCCGTATAGCACTCCAGACTTTGAGAGATAATCAGTTGTATGCTAAGTTTTCTAAATGTGAGTTCAGGTTAGATTCAGTAGCCTTTTTGGGTCACATCGTATCAGCAAAGGGTATTCAGGTTGATCCTAAGAAAGTAGATGCAGTTAAGAACTGACCTAGACCCACCACAACCACAGAGATCGGGAGTTTCTTCGGTTTGGCCGGTTACTACCATCATTTTGTGGAGGGGTTTTAATCCATAGCAGCCCTAATGACTAAATTAACTCAGAAAAATGCTCCATTCAAATTGTCAGATGAGTGCGAGGCGAGCTTCCAAAGGCTCAAGACAGCCTTGACTTCAGCACCTGTGTTGGTGTTACCATCAAATTCGGGTTCTTTCATGGTGTATTGTGATGCTTCTAGAGTTGGTCTTGGAGCAGTGTTGATGCAGGACGGCAGGGTGATTGCGTATGCATCTCGTCAGTTGAAAATCCATGAGAAGAATTACCCAGTTCATGATTTGGAATTGGCAGCTATTGTGCATGCTTTGAAAATTTGGAGGCACTATCTTTATGGTGTGCCGTGTGAAATTTTTACTGACCATCGTAGCCTCCAGTACTTATTCAAACAGAAAGATCTAAATTTGAGGCAGCGGAGGTGGTTAGAGTTGTTAAACGATTATGATGTCACTATATTGTATCACCCGGGGAAGGCCAATGTTGTGGCCGATGCATTGAGTGTGAGGGCAGTGAGTATGGGCAGTCTTGCATATATTTCGGTCGGCGAGAGACCGTTGGCTTCAGATATTCATACTTTGGCAAATCAGTTCGTGAGGTTAGATATTTCTCCCAGCAGCGTTCTAGCTTGTACTGTCGCTCGGTCTTCACTAATTGATCGTATCCGAGAGCGGCATGATGATGATCGACATTTGGCAGTCCTTAGAGACAAGGTTCAGCACGGCGATGCCAAGCAAGTTACGATTGGAAAAGATGATATTTTGCGAATGCAAGGTAGGATTTGTGTGCCTAATGTTGATGGTATCCGTGAGTTGATCCTTGAGAAGGCTCACAGTTCCAAGTATTCTATTCACCCAGGTGCAGCGAAAATGTACCAAGACTTGAAACAACATTCTTGGTGAAGAAGGATGAAAAAGGACATTGTGACTTATGTAGCTCGTTGTTTAAATTTTCAGCAAGTAAAATATGAACATCAAAGACCTGGTGGTCTACTTCAGCAGATAAAGATTCATGAGTGGAAGTGGGAGCGTATTACTATGGACTTCGTTGTTGGGCTCCCACGGACCTAGAGGAAGTTTGATTCGGTTTGGGTTATTGTAGATAGACTGACTAAGACAACACACTTCATCCCAGTGGCTAATACTTATACTTCAGAGCGGTTAACTGAGTTGTATATTCGGGAGATAGTCCGGTTGCACGGTGTGCCGGTATCCATTATATCAGATCGAGGTCCTCAGTTCAACTCCCATTTCTGGAGAACATTGCATAATGAGTTGGGTACCTAGATAGATCTCAGCACATCATTTCACCCTCATACTGACGGGCAGTCTGAGCGTACCATTCAAATATTGGAGGACATGCTCCGCGCTTGTGTTATTGATTTCGGAGGTGCATGGGATCGATTCTTGCCGTTAGCGGAATTTGCTTATAATAATAGTTATCAGTCGAGCATACAAATGGCTCCTTATGAAGCGTTATATGGTAGGCGGTGCAGATCGCGAGTTGGATGGTTTGAGCCAGGAGAGGCTCGATTGTTGGGTACAGATTTAGTTCAGGGGGCCTTAGATAAGGTCAAGATTTTTCAGGAGAGACTTCGTGCAGCCCAATCTAGGCAAAAGAGTTATGCCGATCGTAGAGTTCGTGATGTATCATTTATGACTAGAGATAGAGTATTGCTTCGTGTGTCGCCCATGAAGGGTGTGATGAGATTTGGGAAGAAAGGCAAGCTGAGCCCTAGGTATATTGGACCGTTTGAGATTCTTGAGAAGGTGGGGGAGGTAGCATACATGCTTGCATTACCTCCAGGGTTATCCTCAGTTCATCCGGTATTTCATGTGTCAATGATCTGGAAATATCATGGTGACCCATCCCATGTGTTAGATTTCAGCTCTGTCCAATTGGACAATGACTTGTCTTATGAGGAAGAGCCGATAGCTATTTTGGACCGGCAGGTTCGGAAATTGAGATCGAAAAGTTTTCCTTCAGTTCGTGTTCAATGGAGGCATCGGCCTGTCGAGGCAGGGACTTGGGAATCCGAGTCTGATATGCGGGATCGATATCCCCATCTTTTCCCCGATCCAGGTATATCTCTATGTCTGTTCGGGAACGAACGTTTGTTTAAGAGGTGGAGATTATGATGACCCAAAAAGTCCCTTGAAGTTTATGAAATTCGAACTGAAGGTGGGAAAATGTTGAGTTGAGAAGTTTTTATGTGATTTGAAGTGTAATTCAATATTTATGATGATGATTCAGTGTTTTGAATACTTTAATAAGTTCGTAATGTGTTCCCGAGGATGTGTAAACGTTTGTTTGAAGTTACGAGGGCCCGGGACAGTTTTGGGTAGGTTCCGGGGTACCTTAGAGTTGAAAAATCAATGAGTGAACATGCAGTAACAGGTCTTTGAACCTGGGAGCGCGGCCGCGATCGTTTTTCAGCGGACCGCGGTGATCCCTTCGCGGTCGCGGTCGCTTTATTGCGGACCGCGGTAGTCAATCTTCAGAGGGCGTGTTATAAGGCCATCGCGGCTGCGGTCGATTTTCCGTGGACCGCGGTAGGGGGCGTGGGAAGGGATACCTATATATAACGTATTTTTCAGCTATTTTTCACTTTTCAAAAACCCTAAAACACTAGAGGCGATTTTCAAAAGACCCTTTCTTCTCCAAATCAATTGTAAGTGATTTCTAACTACTTTTCTTCATTCCATAACATCCTACTACAAGAATACATCTTAGAATAAAAGAATTTTCATAGGAAAATTGGGAATTTTGGGAAAAACCTAAGAACATGAAAATTTGGAAATTTAGACCTCAATTGAGGTCGGATTCCAAAACCAATCATACACCCGAGCTCGGGGGTGAATGGGTAATCGGGTTTTGGGTCCGAACTTCATATTTGGACCAAGCGGGCCCGGTGTCAATTTTTTAATTTTGGGGAAAACTCTAGAAAACGCTTTTCCATGCATTAGACTTCATTCAATTAGCATTTATTGATATAGTTAAGAAACTTGTGATTAGATACGAGCGTATTGGTGTTGGAATCAAGGGGTAAGGCAGTGATTGAGGCTTGAATTGAGTTTCTGGCATTCGAGGTAAGTGTTTGGCCTAACCTTAGCTTGAGGGAATAGGACTCCCCCTTGTGTGTTATGTGTATTGCCTGGGTGTGATGTATAGGTGTGGTGACGAGTAGTTATGCATCATCCAAGCCTCTGTTAATCATGCTCCTTTTCCCCGTTGCCCCACTTTTTTGCTTATTGCCTTAACTGCTCTATGTTTACTCTGTTTAATTGGCTATTTGACTTGTTGAGTTGTTATTGGTCATCTTTATAATTGTTGGAAAGAGTATGGACCATTGAATTTGCTCCTTTGCAATATACATCTGGTTGAGGTACTTGGTAATTGATTCTGGTTATGGAATAAACGTTTATACTGTGATATTATCGTTGGTTTCCTGATTTCGAGGCATTGTTAAAGTTATGAGATGAACGCAATTGTTGGTTATATTTATTGAAAACGAAAGCATTGTGATAGGCTTGGCCTGACTTGTGAAATTATGAAATTCATGTGATATGATATGTCTGGTGGGAGCGGGTTGCACGCCGCAACAAGGAGAAATAAGGGAGGACAGGTGGGATCGGGTTGCACGCCGCAACTAGAGGAGTAAGGGAGATATGTTAGGGAGGAGTAATATGGGAGGTCATGTAGGAGCGGGTTGCACGCCGCAACAAGGTGAAGTAAGGGAGAATATTTATATTTACAGTGATATTGATATTGTTATTGATGTTTAATGAAAAGAGAAAGTAAAAGTGTGAAAAGGCTAGACAGAGATTTTATTATTCTTTAAATTTCGAAATATTGTTTTACTTCAAGTGAAAGAACGGAAGTGTGGAAAAGTTGTTGAGAAAATTGGTTATAGCTGAGTATTTCATTTCATTGCAGTTTCTGTTATTTTCCTGTCTAGTTATCTTCCAGTTTTATTATTTATTGTTGTCACAGACTTTAGATATTGTTGAAGTCCGACCTAGCCTCGTCACTACTTCGTCGGGGTTAGGCTCGGCACTTACACAGTACGTGGGGTCAGTTGTACTGATGCTACGCTCTGTGCTCTTTTTGCACAGGTCCCTACGCATTCCAGCAGTAACAAATTTGAGTTGACCACCTGATCATGTTTGGAGACACGAGGTACATCTGCCGGTGTTCGCAGATATCCGAGAGTCTTCTCATCTATGATACATACACTGTTTTACATTTGTTGAAACAGTTCGCTACTTTCTTTCAGACATTCTGTGTAGTATTCTTAGTTGTTTGTGGATTAGTGACACCAGACCCTGGGGGTAGTCATAGAGTTTATTTTTAAGTTAATTCGTAATTCATTTCGCCTAAGGAATTATTGTTATTACATTTTATTCGTATTTTGAGATTATTGGAAGTTTGGCTAATGAGATTGAGGGAGTTATAATAACTCAGTTTGCGTTGGGAAGTGATGAAAGTTATGACAAGTGGTTTAAATTCATTTATTTCCATTGTTATTCATGTTTCAGTACTAGAATAGTGGAAATATTGTTAAACGAAATCTAACATTGGCTTGCCTAGCAAGTGTGGTGTTAGGCTCCATCACGATCCCTAAAGGTTGGCAATTTGGGTCGTGACATCTCTCCTGATCTCCCCTACGCTCTCTCTCCTGATCCCGCCTGTCCTCTCTCTCCTGGTCCGACATGCCCTCAAATCAGCAAGAGATCCCTAGCACCTGCTAAAATTAAACATTCGACTCCATCTTCCGAGCCATGGTGAATCGAATATCATGTATGAGCCCCTTAATGAACCTACAAACTTGCTCTCTAACTGTAGCGACCAAAACAGGTGCATGTCTAGCCAAATCACAGAATTTAATGCCATACTCTAATACTGACATAGTGCCCTGGCGTAGCGGCTCAAACTCCGAGCGCCACGCATCATGAAGAGATTGAGGTACAAACACTCTCAGGAACATCTTTGAAAACTGAGCCCATGTATGTAAATCTACCTCAACTGGGCTACCCAACTCATATGCCCCCCACCACTGATAAGCCGCTCCCTTAAGTTGAAATGTAGTAAAAGCAACCCCACTCGTCTCCACAATACCCTTTGTACGAGGAATGCAATTGCACAACTTTAGAAAACCCTGTGCACCCTCTGACGCCAAACCACTGAAAGTAGGAGGGTCATATTTCATCAACCTTGCAAGTCGAAGCTGTTCTTCCTCAGATGTTCCTGCCATAATCACTGGCTGATATGGAACCATATGTTGTGTCGCCATGAAACCTGGAACCTAACCAACATGAACTCGCTGCTTTGGAGTGTGGGCGGCAGGAGTTTGAGTTCCTCCCTCTGTTTTGAAGTAGCTGGTGCAACCGGAATCAACCCCGCCTGAGCCAATGTACCAAACATGCTCAGGATTTGTGTTTAAGTCTCTTGAAGTCTGGGGGTAACAACAGGCGCCTCTAGTACCTGTTCCCCAACCGGAGCTACTAGCGTCTCCTCAACTGCTGCTCTGGTGGGTGCCCTAGTTGCGGCACGTGCTCCTCTTCGGCCTCTGGCCCTATCGACAAATGCAGCTCGTGTCCTCACAATATATGAGAGAATGGAATGAATAAAGCTCAAACTTTGAGACCAATAAACTCGCATGATAGGAATGAAGGAAGTGAAATTGTCCTAATAGTTTCGTAGCCTCTCAAAGATAAGTACAGACGTCTCCATACCATTCCGCAAGACTCTACTAAACTCACTTATGAATCATAGCACCTATGAACCTAGAGCTCTGATACTAACATTAACTGAAATAACAATTAATTTAAACTAACATATGATAATTTCAAAATAGAAATCTTTAGACAATTTTACAATCCCAAAACCAGTAGTACAAGTAATAAGCTCTAGTGAGTATGCTAGACAAAACCTCTAAATACAATTGTTTCGGAACAAGAATAAATAGTGTAAATACAACATCCGAAGCTAACTCTAAAGCTTGCAAACGTAGCAGCAGGTTTACCTTGGGTCTGCACAGCAAAGTCTGAACGACTAGCTAACGATCGACTGACTTCGAAATACCTGGATTTGCACAAAAATGTGCAGAAGTGTATTATGAGTACACCACATTTCACGAACCCAAATCCTAACTGGTCATAACGGCGCCTATCATGGAACTAGGCTAGCCACTATCACATAATTTCACAATTCATTTAATAAAATTTACCAAAATCATTAATAGCATGTATAAAGTCTTCTAAGTCTTTAACAGAACGTAAAATAATCGAACAATCTAAAACCATTCCCCAGAATTGGAGTCAACTGATCATGAGCATCTAAGAATAATACTAACACTGCTAATGTCATAAAACAATGTCTCAGAACAAAATACTATATACTAATAAGGAAGGGAAATGGAGAAGTTGTGGACGCTTGACAGCTACCTCAAAATCCCGAATGCTGACGCCGATCGGACTCAGATGAGTACTGCTCAGAACCAGTACCTGGATCTGCACACAGAGGTGCAGGGAGTAATGATGAGTGCGCCAACTCAGTAGTAATGAAAATAAATCAAGTCTGACCATAAGAATCACACAACAACAAAACATCAATTCACAAATAGTAAAATACTGAGTTCTAACAATGTATACATTTAGTCCATATGTGTATAAACCGGTTTCCGTAAAAATGCTTTGAACAAGTATGATTTCCAATGCTTCTCAGTAAAATTTCCAAAATCTCAGTATGAAAGATGAAATGAATCATAGTAAAAAACTCAGCAAAATATCATTATAAATCGCCCCTCGGGCCAAATCATCACTCATAATTAGTCACTCAACACCTCACCATCACTCAGTAACAATTACTCAGCACCTTATAGTCACTCATGCCTCCCAATCACTCGTCACTCGGCACTCGCACTCAGTAGGTACCTGCGCTCACTAGGGGTGTGTAAAGACTCCGGAGGGGCTCCTACAGCCCAAGCGCTATAAATAGCCAAGCCATGGCATCAATCACTCAGGCACTCGGCCTCTCCCATATCATAAATATCCTCACAATATTTTCCCTTGGCCTCACTGAGTCAGACACTCTCAACATGTGACTTGCCCCATAAATAAACGGGGTTCTCGACCCAAAACGCTATTTTATTTAAAGAAATAACAATTTCAACAAATTTGAGTGTCAACAATTTAACAAGATGTACTGAGTGTAAAATCATGATCAAAATAGTAAGAATATAATAAAATAGCCCCAAAGGGATAAATTAGATCGGCACTAGGCCCCAAACATGCCTTACAACCAAAATATATCAAAACATAGTAATATTATTTAACATATGCTTTAAAATTAGTTTCTCAACTCAATAGTTGCCTCAAAAGGAACATATTTCCAAATTTCCAATTCGTGTATACCCCACACTCGTCATCCAGTGTGCGCGTCACTCCAAAACCGTGAAAGGATGTAAAGTCCGGGGTTTCATACCCTCAGGACAGGATTTAAAGACATTACTTACCTCGAACTAGCCCGAAAGCTACTCTGCAACACGCTTGCCCCTCGAATCAACTTCCGAGTGCTCCAAATCTATCAAGTTCAGATTTTTCACATCAAGATATGCTAGGGGGATGAAACCCAATAGAAAAATATCAACTTTAAGCACAATTCCCGAAATTAGCAAAACCCCGACCCCCAAAATTTATACCAAAACGATCCTCATCATCTCACGAGTCTGTACATATAAAGAACTCTGAAATCGGAGTCCAAATGACCCCTCAAATCATCCCTAGAAGGTCTCTTAAACGCAAGCCCTAGTTTCCCCTTTTTTCACTGATTTAACCAATTAAACACTGTTAATTTGGTCCTTAATCACAGATAATCGAGTTAAAGAGTCCAAAAATCTTACCGCAGTGAAGAACAAACGTTTCCCTCTTCAAAAACCTTCAAAAAGCTCGGAACCCGCACAACAATGGTGAAAATAAGACTAAAAATCGTTAAGTCCCCTTTTTATACTTTTCTTCCCAGGCTTTTCGCACCTCCGGCTTATTCTCGTACATGCGGTCCGCACCTGCGCTTAAGGCGACCGCACCTGCGGAATTTCATTAAACGGACCAAATCCCGCATCTGCGGCTAAAATTTTTCTTCTACGGTTCTTCCTCCAAGGGCCTCTGAGCCCGCACCTGCGATCAACATGGCCGCTCCTGTGGCTCGTACCTGCGGTCAAACATCCGCAGGTGCGAAAATCACAGTAGCAGAACACCAGCAGTTGTTGCTGCAAATTTTCCAACTCCAAAACTTTTTGTTCACCATCCGAAATCAATCCCGAGCCCCTTGGGACCCCTACCAAATATACTAACACATCATAAATGATCATTCAAACTTAGTTGCACTCTCGGAACACCCAAAATAACATCAAAACACCAAAATCACATCAAATTCAAGCCTATGGACTTTGAAATTCCTAAATTCCACCAACGATGCTGAAACCATCCAAAACACTTCCGATTGATCTGAAAGTTTGCACACATATCCAAAATTATATTTCGAACCTGTTACCACTTCCGGAATTCCATTCTGACACCGATAGCCTATTTTCCACTACCGACCGAAATTCGCCAAAAACTAACTTTTGCCAATTCAAGCCTAATTCTACACCAGACATCACAAAAATATTCCGAACACACTCCTAAGTCCCAAATCACCTAACGAAGCTGTCCGAGCCATAAAATCCGCATTCCAAGATTGTTTACCAATTAGTCAACTCCCAGTTGACTTTTCCAACTATAAAGCTACTTTTAGAGACTAAGTGTCTCAATTCTCAGTACAACCATTCCGAATCCGAGCCAATCGAATCCAACACATCATAAACAGTATAACCAACCCATGACAAGGCAAAACAGTAATAATAATGCAGATTCTACGGAACGATCGGCCGGGTCGTTACATTCTCCCTTCCTAAAAAAATGTTCGTCCTCGAACGATTCTAGAAACATACTTGGAGTCTCAAACAAGTGAGGATCTCTGCTCCGCATCTCCCACTCGGTCTCCCATGTAGCCTCTTCTACTGGATGACCTCTCCACTGCACCTTCACTGAAGCTATATCCTCAGACCTCAACTTTCTGATCTGACGACCCAAAATGGCCACTGGCTCTACCTCATATGACATATCACCCTGAACTGTGCTGAAGTCTAACACATGAGACGGGTCTCTAATATACTTCCGGAGCATCGACACATGGAATACTGGATGAACACTCGATAAGATGGGTGGCAAGGAAAGTCTATAATCCACCTCTCCAACCCTCTGAAGTACCTCAAAAGGCCTAATGAACCGGGGACTCATCTTTCCCCTCTTCTCGAACCTCATAACACCCTTCATGGGTGACACATTCAACAATACCTTCTCTCCCACCATGAAAGACACATCCCGAAACTTCCATTCCGCATAACGCTTCTACCTAGAATGCACCGTGCGAAGTCGCTCTTGATTCAACTTCACCTTCTCTAACGCATCCCGAACCAAGTTTGTGCCCAATAGCCTAGCCTCACCCGGCTCAAACCAACCAACCGGAGATCTACACTTTCTACCATATAGAGCTTCATACGGGGCCATCTGAATACTGGACTCGTAACTATTATTATATGCAAACTCCGCGAGTGGCAGAAACTAATCCCACGAACCCCCAAAATCAATCACACAGGCACAGAACATGTCCTCCAAAATCTGAATAGTCCGCTCCGACTACCCGTCGGTCTGAGGAGTAAATTAAGTGCTCAACTCTACTTGAGTACCCATACCTCTCTGCACAGCCCTAAAAAATTGAGACGTGAACTGAGTACCTCTGTCAGAAATGATAAAAACCGGAACTCCATGCAATCGGACAATCTCCTTGATGTAGATACCAGCTAACCGCTCCGAAGTATAAGTAGTACTGACAGGAATGAAGTGCGCGGACTGAGTCATCCTATCCACAATGACCCAAATAACATCAAACCCCTTCACAGTCCGTGGAAGCCCAACTACAAAATCCATGGTGATCCGCTCCCACTTCCACTCTGGAATATCTAACCTCTGAAGTAATCCACCTGGTCGCTGGTGCTCATACTTGACCTGCTGGCAGTTGAGACACCATGCTACATACTCCATAAGATCTCTCTTCATTCGCCTCTACCAATACTGTTGTCTCAGATCCCGATACATCTTCGCGGCACCCGGATGGATGGCATACCGTGAGCTGTGGGCCTCTGCTAATATCAACTTTCGAAGCCCATCCACATTGTGCACGCTGATACGCTCAAATTACACTTCTAAAATAGTGTAAAGCAGTCGAAGTCAAATATAATAACCC
>MDKH01081286.1:0-21489 GCA_005239495.1 Nicotiana undulata
AGGTTGAAAGTTAAGAACTTTAAATACTGTTACGTGTGTTATTAAGGCAATAATGTTGTATACATTGGCTGGTCTAGCGGGTTCAACATTAGACGCAGTCACGACCTGAAAGGTGGGATTTCGGGTCGTGACAGCTTTCTAATATATGAACAACGTATTAACCACTACACGAGGTACCAGAACACAGCTGCGTACCTTTGCTGGTTAGCACCATACACCGCATAATCCATCATCTAACCACAATGACGCTTCCTGAACCTTAATAGCCAAAATTCTACGAATCTGATGCTCTCAATACACTTTATAAGATATACACATACATCATGCTATAATGCTGATGATACCATCCCAAGAGAGGAGATGTTTAGAAATTCTAACCAATTGCAGAGTTAACCAAACATTGAATCTTTCCTCTTGACTCACTACAAACCAATAAGGGTAACTGTCCTTTAATACATTCACTTAATCATATCGCACTGATCCCTGATGCAATAACCTCGCCTCACCCAGTATGAACTGTTCAGACCACAAATCACCCCATATATGACCAACCGTCACACATGATATCACAATGCTCCAATATGGCACAACTCAAACAGGATACATAAAGAATTGACTCAGGAAGGGACTACTCAACTCACGCAACTAATATGAACTTTCCTCGGAATACAGGAAGTATAACATAAGAGAAATAAATGTAGGGAACCGTACTCATCATCACATTGTTTCGGCGTGCAACCCGATCCAAATAACATACCAATACGCCGACAATCCTCAACCCCATGAAAACACAATCTTACAACCCAACCGCAGATGGTGGAACTCCCCCACTTAGCTTGAAGCTACTTCTTGCACCATTCTAGACACTGCTGAGATACTTTCTCCTCTGTTAACAAAATTTTGCTCAACCAATCTATCAAATTCTTCTAAATTCTCCTGCTAGCATCCCATTAATACTCAAATTCTCTAGCATCCCATTAATACTCAAATTCTCTAGCATCCTTCACATATTCGGCCTCCTACCGGATAGCCACTAGGATCCCTTGAGAAACTTTGCCAATCACACAATCGGTAACCTACTCATAGGGGATAACTCACCTGTGGAATTCACCAACTGACACTTTCCAACAATGCCGCGGCACACACCGTCTGCAACATCAATACTTCAGCCTAAGCTTTTTCTCATTCACCAACTTTACCCATTCGTTCGCTTCTCATGGACACCTACTAAATGCGGTACAACATTTTCAAATTCACCGCCATATAGCATCCTTCCTCGTCCCTAACCGCTTTTCCCTATTGCATCCAACCTTCCGCCGATAACCAACAGTTCAGATTAAGCTCGGGGACCTAATCCCTGTCCACTAAAATTCTCAAACCACTCCAACTCCTCCTCAAGGTAGGCAGCCGTCTTACCACTGAACTCATAGGCTACACTGCCACTCTCCCCCTTAGTTAAACTCATTCCTTTAAGCAACTACCCGACTTCCATCTCTGACGCCTGGCATCTAGAGATTTAGCCGCCACCTGACACTTCTCATATGTCTTGTCTCCCTTCTTCGCATGCTTCTCAATTGCGGCCTCAATTCAATATCATTCTCTGTGGCTCTTGAACCAGCACATCACCACGACTTCAAACTCCCTGAAGATCTTCTTTCTCGAACTGCCTTTATTAGAAGTAACTATTCAATTCTGAACCTCTACACACCACGATCTCTGGCAACCGCTTCTTCAACACTCTAACCCATTGCAACCAAATAGCTATAACACCGGCGAATATAACGCATGCTATTCGATCAAACAACGATACCACAACACAGGTGAATACTCCACCTTGCTCGTTAACACCAAGTCTTACTGCCTTACCAACCCGAACCAGATCATTCATAGTCCAAATTCCTTTCCTCTGCCGGAACTCAAATACTGAAATCTCGAAACCCACTCTGAAAAGACCCCCTTCGAGCCATTCATCACTCCTACATATGTGCAAGCATTTTACCATCATAACAACGCCGTGCGATAACCGACCGTAAGCATCTTAACATTATGAGCTTAGTCTAAAGGCTCCCAGACACACAGCTACTGAGCTGGAATAACATAGTATTCTTTTGCAATGCGATAGAAACAACCCAATCAACTATGTACAAAAATATCACGCATCATATCCGTAGCACCATTACAACTCCTCAAATTCCCGATTCATAACAAGCGCTTCGCGATGCATAAGATTAAGTAAGAAGAACATAGACATAAGCCTTAAGGGAATCAAATCGCACGATGAGGAATCAAGAATGGAAGTACTCCTAACAACCCTATAGCCTCTCGAAGATAAGTACATACGTCTCCGTACCGATCCGCAAGACTATACTAGACACTCTCATGACTCGTGAAACCTAGGGGAATCTAGAGCTCTGATACCACGTTGTCACGACCCAAAATCTATGGTCGTGATGGCGCCGGACACACTGTCAGGCAAGCCAACCCCTAAATTAGTTAAAATACCTTCCTCCTTAACGTTTTCGAAATCATGCCTTTTTCTGCATTTCATAACCAAATAATTAAAATTCCCGTAAATTACATAGGGCGAGAAATCAACTTAATATAATAAAAGAAATACCAACACATCCCCAGAACCCGGTGACACAAGTACATGAGCAATTTCTAAGAATTTATACAATTATACAACTCTTGTCCCAGAAATAAATTGGACAAAAAAAATAGAGATAAAATGTAAATACATAGAAGGGAGACTCTGTCAGCTGCGGAACGCCTCCAGATGAATGCAGCCCGAGTAAGTCGCCAAATCAATCACTGTGATCACGTAACTTTTTCACCCACCCTATACTCCTACAAAATTCAACAAAATAAATTGATTTTATAAATTTTGTTGAATTTTAGCATATTTGTGAATTGTTTTGCATTACATATTCATAATTCGCCTTTTTAAAATTATTAAGTTGCATAATTAGGTGCATCATCATTATCGAGGAATTAAAACTTTATTATTTATAATTAATAGAATTAAATAACAAATGAATGTCGATTATTGGGTGTAATGTAGTTTTAATAAGCTAATTGCTTAGTTGAATCAATTTTCTAACAAATTGTGAAATTAATTCTTTGGTGTTACTTCAAATCAATTCACTGATCAATCTATAAAAAAGAGTCAAAATTTAGTTGTTAAATTTTTAGTTTTAATTAGAGATGGTATTAATTACATTAAGTGATGTTAATTAAGCTTAAGAGATTAAAAATCGGACCTGGGCTATGACCAGGCCCAAAAACGAGTCTCTACACTACCCAAACGACCCAGCCCAATTACCCCATAACCTGGTCCAGACCCCTACACTACCCAAACGACCCCATTTAGTTTCAATGAGTAAATCCCAGTCGTTGATCAAAATAGATAGAACGGCTGGGAACTCCCAAGCCTTAAAATATAAATATGTCCGAACGTTACCCCCCCCACCCCCTTAACTCTAAGTCTAACACCCCTCAAAGAATCGTCTCTCTCCTTTCTCTCTAACCTCCTCGGCCTCCGCCCAACACCACCATCTCCCACCGCAGTTCCACCCTTCCCCCGCCGTGCTCCGCCGGCCGGAAATCGCCTCCGGCGGCGGAGCTTAACCATACTCCACCAAAATTTCACCCTACAATCTCCTCTTCGCCCTCAACCACTTCCCACCCTTAGTTTTCCCAAGAGACCAACCGATGCCGATTTATTTCAGATCTAAGAATCTGAAATCCCTAATCGTCCCTCTTTAACACAACCACCCGCTTTCTTCCTTCATTCTCTTTCCTCTCATCTGCTTGAGTTCCGATACCTCGCACTAAGTCGTGCAATATTAACAAGATCAATCACGAGTCATCTGAGTTCCCTATGCTCCATCAAATAAGAGCATGCATGAAAGTTTCACAAGATTTCATCATGAATATTTGATGTTAAGATGTCAAAAGCAGTGACCTATGGACATGGGATTCTAGCCGTTAACAGTCAATTTTTTTTCTCATGCCCAGGTAAAATCCTTCATTGATTCTCCTTCTGTCTTTTCTGATTTCACCCATCAACCCACCATCACTATTAATTCCTAATTTCTCTTTCTTTTGTTTGATTTGTTCTGAGTTTACCCGTCGATACCCGTCGATAGAAGTCTGAATTTGTCTCCTAAAACGGCTAAACAAGTCCTTTTGTTGATTTGCTGTTCAAAAGAAGGTCAGTAAACATTAGCCCTACTTATTCTTTAATTTTTTGAGTTCTCTTGGTGTTTCTAATGTCTTCACTGTTGATTTCCTCTCGTACATGATATATGTTAATAAGCTTGTGATTGCCTACTATGTTTCTGTAGTTCTCCTTGATTAAAATGATTGATTCTCTAGCAATCTCTAACTATTCTAGTATTGCCGATTGATCTTTGTTAACGACTACATAACTTAACTAGATAACATTTGTCATAATAAATGATCTAAGTCTTGCTGAACCTTTGTCATTAACAAAAATGACTTTTTATAATTTTGTGTATGCTTAATTAGCTGTAGCTAACTTAATTGAACCATGCCTTTAGATTTTGCTTAGTATCAATTTAAGAAGCTTACTTGCTGTATCACATCATATAAATCCCCATATTTATAATGCTTTACCATGCAATCGATCAAACAAAAATGATCTTCATCATAGAACATAATACGCCATTGACCTATTTGTTTTGACTAATATCATGCCTGTTGTACACTCTTAAGAGTGCATATATCCCCATGACCTGAACTTCTATAATGAATTCATTAGCATCATATTCGTTATGCTATCTGCCTATTGATATGTCATGTAATCATGAAATCTTTAAAAAAAAACTTCCTTGTGTGTTAGTTGAGTGAATTCCATTGACTTTTCATGCTTATGTTTGCCCAGTTTGTGCTCATGAACATCTTGTTCGCTTTCATATAGGAGAGACTTTTGCCTAAGCTATTGTCCTCTTCCCTTGAAATTGCCTTATAGAACCTTGTCCGCCCTAATAACTTAACAGTCTGAGTTATGTAAAACCTGGAATGCAAAGTTACTGTTGCCACTTATAGGCCTAAGGAAAATCACTTATACTTGCTTGTCTATGTTAAAATGAATACCCCTGCCCATTGTCTTACACTTGGTTGATATATTTGCCTACAAAACTTAGTAATGGATTTGGATTTTGGTTGAGAACCTAATAGGCTAAGAACCATGTTATTAAGTTTGAAATAGCTCAAAACTGACTTTTTTGCCTATATGGGTACCTCTACTGTTTGTTGTTACCTCTAAAGAGTCTAATCAAGACTGTAAGTATAAATCATGTACACTGATCCCTGTCCTAAGAAAAAATCAAAGGCAAAATAATTAATTAAGTCTGACACTTAATTATTCCTATTAGTTAGTCTTAGTTACTAATTAAGTCTAATTATTCAAGATTAAGTTGAATGATTCACTTGAAATTATGATAAGTCGACTAGAGTTAATAGCAACCCCCAAGTAAACCTAACCCCAGTTACCTAAAGGTAATTCTAGGGACTTAAGGGGTAATTTAGTACTTTAATTGAGAGAATCTTGGGTGTAACAACCCAAGAACTTTCTAAAACTAGGAAATCAGATTTTTTCAGGGTTAAACAGTAACTTTAAAAGAGGATAAAAGCTGAAATTAATAGAATGTTCTAGAAGAAAGTACATCTGTCCAAAAGGATAAGGTTTGACAGTTGTACTTGTACTATTTTCAGTCTATTAGATAAGGTATATTCTCTAAAGATGCTACCCTAAAAATTGCCCTATAAATAGACTAGGATAAACAGATTTTGAGGGGGGATGTTCTCTTCATTTTTACCACTGAAAAACAGACTTCATACACAACTTTCATTTTCTATTCTGAAATTTCTCCTTAAAATTCGAGAAGAAATAGAAAAAAATCAAAAAAAAAAAAAAAAAAAAAAAAAAAAAAAAAAAAAAAAAAACAATACAAATGGGTATCAAATCTGATTTTGACTAGTTCTAGGTTTAAGGAGTAGTTTTTGGCTATTAATTTCTTCCAAAACTTTCGATTTTTCTTGGGTTTAAGCTGCTATTCCTGCTGGGTATTCTCTCTTTAGGACTTCTGACTGCTTGCTGCTGCTATTGAGCTCACAAGAGCCTCCTTTTCTGACCTTTATTTGGTCTTCAACTTTGCCGTTATTTTCTTATACGTCAAGGTATGAAAACTTCACCTTACATGAGGTAGAACTGCTGAATGTAAAAAGTAAGTGAAATATCAATGTTCTTCATTTTCTTTTTCACTGTAACTTCATTTTCATAGATAGAGATGCCTATATCTACTGAAAATTACCTGTTCAGTTCCTTTCTTGCTCAAATATGAATGCTAAATTCAAACATGCTAGCTAAATATGTGTTTGTTTATTCAAGCTATTTGTGTGTTCTTTTGTTTGTATTATGTGTAGTAGAGCATCATTAGAGTTGAATCTGACCCCTTTAATGGTCAGATTCATTCTATGAGATGCATAAAAATCTGTTTATAATGCTGTCCATGCATTAAAATCTTAAGACTTATGGTTTTAAAAATCCATGATGAAATGCAGGCTTGAGTCCTTAAGGTACTGCTGGCTTGCACATGAGCAACATCCTTTCAGTTTTTCTTTTTCTTATTTCATTATTTAGAAGTAGTATTCCATAGCAAAATTTGAAAATGTAATAGTATAGATTTTATATGCTTTCCTCTCTTTTCAGTTGTAATAAAGACTAGACATTATTGAATTCATATCTAGTTTTGTATTGCTTCACTTTATGAAAACTGGGCCAGCCAGCTAAGGCTTGATTCGATCGGGACTCTCAGGCCATTGGGCCTAGATGAGACAAAAGCCCAGAAGCCTTAAAGCTATACCATCATTTCAATAGTTATTGTAATAGGGATTGTTAGTAGTTGATTAGGATCTGAAATGTCCTTTGTATAATTTCAGTATAACAATGAATTTGTCTGAAGACTCCAAGTTTTAAAAAATAAAATCTGTTCTCTTGAAACTCCTATGATTTACCAAAAAGAAAACTATTTCTTTTCGTCTCGTATGAATTTTAAAACATATAAGTATATCTTTTCTATTCAAAAGCATTTCGTATGAATTTGTACTCAAATTAGTCTGTCCGAAATCTCCTTGTAAACATTTACCAAAATTCTGGAAACAATCATTTTAGATTCAATGACTTTCGAAAATATATAAACAGGAATTTGCAATTCAAACATTTTTAATTCATCTCATATCCTTTAGATTTTCTGAATTTACAATGATAGATGTATGAACACTCGCGTATAGGACCTAATACGTATGAGTCATGATTTGAAAGGCATGTATTTAAGCCATCTGAAATTAAAAAAAACTATTCTACTATGGTTGAATGCGTTCACTTGACTCTTCAAATATGTAATTAGTGAATCAATAATCGGTTAGATTTCTTGTAAACCTTTCATTGTTGACATGCTTTTAATGGAATTAATACAGCTTTACTTCTTTCATATAACTATTGGGCTAAAATATGGCTATAGCCCAAACACTTACCTTTAGGATAGTGAGTCTAATTTCTAGATGATTTTATAAATAGCCCATAGGCTAAGGACACCTCATTTAGATTCAATTATAAAATTTAATGAATAATCCAATATTGCTTAAAATAAGCATTTTTAACTGTCACGACCATAGTCATGACCATACATAACCTACACTCAAGTGTGGGAACTCGTGCCCCCGACCCTAACTTCAAACAATAATAAAATCACACGTAGCAATCGCGGGTGAATTTCATGTAACGCGGTTGCGATGTGTCCAAAAACAAAAAGTGCACGCCATCGTGACTTGTTCCAAGATAAATACATAAAACATCAAAAGTGATTTATATGCATACCCCGAAAAGCTAAAATATCTCTTTTAGATAAAAATTCAATACTTAGAAAATAATTGAGTATCGCCCAAATAGGCATTCTAAAACCGTCATGACCATAGTCTTGACTACATAATCTACACTCGGGTGTGACAACTCATGTCCCCGACTTCAAACTCCAAATCATAATAAAATCACGTGTTGTGGTTACGGGTGCATTTCATGTGGCGTAATCGTAATACGTTCAAAAGCATAACAAGTGCACGTTCTCGTGACTTGTTTTCAAGACTAATCCATATTGTCAAAGCGGCTATATTTCAAAGAGCTTTAAATAATAGGTTAAAGCGCGTAAATAATCAGATAATTTAGGCCAAATAAGAATTGTTAAGCGACCGTGCTAGAACCACGGAACTCGGGAATGCCTAACACTTTCTCCCGGGTTAACAGAATTCCTTACTCGGATTTCTGGTCGCAGACAAATTAAAACAGAGTCTAAATTTCCTCGGTTTGGAATTTCAACAAAACGGTGTCCCGGAGCATCGTCAAAAATTCGGGTGGCGACTCTGAAAACTAATAATAAATCCCAAAACCGAATAAAGTCACTTTAATAGGAAAAACTCCCTTAATACCACTCATCAATCTGGATGTGGTGAAAAAGGAGGTGTGACAGCTCTGGCGACTCTGCTAGGGAATTTAAGTCGAACCCAGAATCTCTGGTTCAGGGTTCAAGAATTCAAGCTTAGAATAAACAGTTATATTTTAGCTTTCGTTATCTGATTTTACGTGTTTAAACCTGATGTGCTAATTGCCGCATTTACCACTTTGATATTATTTGAACTGCGTATAAAATTGTGCCGAAACCCTTCTTCTCTCTGAGTCTTCTAAATCATCTGGGAAGTGTGCACTTCGTGTGACTTCTTTTCTATTAGAGTCATCCAAATTTTAAAATGAGGTAATGACAAGTTGCAAAGCCGGTGAAGCTTCTGTATTCCCGCTACGCTGCCCCAACCTCGGCTCGAGCTTTCCGCTCGGGTAAGCCTTGTCTTAAACATAACCCCAGGATATAAACCTAGTATGACATAGATTCATGCCGGATCCCTAGTAGGAATGTTTATTTGCATCACGTGCATTTGACTTTGGGGACTCAACACAGGGGTTGGGTCCGTCTAGGACAGGTGAACCCAAAATGAAAGACTATCCTGATGCATCCTACTTGCTATCTGTACAACATTTTGTTATGGTTTGTTTGTTGACCGGCTATATAAAAAAATGAATGAAATAAACAACAAAAAGGGAAGAAAATAAAAAAAAGATGACAGAAAAACCAAGAAAGGAATAGAATAAGAGATTTAGCCGATTTCTGAAAAACCCGATGTTCGAGATCATCCCGAAACTCTGCCAAAGTTTATGAAAATAGTAAGTCGGTGCATAATTTTTCAAAATTGTGTCAAGATTTCTTGAACTACGCATTGTTTGATTCTCACCGGACGTGATATACGTAGGCAACCCTCATCGGGTCCAACCTTATTTTCAAAACCAAGACAGGAAAATACAGTCACAAAATTAGGTGATGCATTCCTTGCCTGAAATAGCCAATTGTCCCAATGGGACGCCGGAAGGCTATTTTTGCAAAAATAGTCACTTATAGTCTTTTCGAAAATTTCGGCCCAAATTAGCGAGCACATCCCTAAAAGCTTCCTACCCGAAGTGTTGAGGGGCCGTATTCGCAAAGACGGTCCATTTCTTTTTTATTACAAAACTTTTGCAAAAAGGACACTTTTTTCAGTCAAAACCTTGTTTGACTTTGTTTTCTTAATCAAAACATTCAAACAAATGTGCAGGATGAATACAAATGAAAACACTCCCTTTAGGGCTGTAGAGGAAATTCCCGTGGGACTCCATATGTGGTGGAGCGACCTGGGGGAAGTTAGTAGAAAGTCTGCCGTAAAAGCTTGGGGCGGACTCACTGGCCTTCTAAAAATCAAGCCGAGGTTGGATATCGTCGAAGCTTTAGTATCATTTTGAGACCCTGCCCACAACGTATTCCACTTTTCAGACTTTGAGTTGACACCCACGCTAGAGGAAATAGCGGGGTATGCTGGTCTCAGTGACAATCTTAGAAGTCGGTATCCGGTGGCACCCAGGGCGGTAACTCCACACAAGTTCTTGGATCTTTTGAACATTAGTCGTGACACTCAAGACACACACTTGGCTGAAGGGTTCTACACTTTCTATTTTCTGTACAAACGGTATGGAGATCCTCAGGGCTATGAAGCTGAAAATACTGTTCTGACTCACCATAAGAACCAGGCTAAATGGGAAGCCCGCAGAGGTTTAGCTTTCTTGGTAGCGTTCCTGGGCACTTTAATTTGCCCCCGAGGTGACAGACTGATAGACATCGGACTGGTAGGAATGACGGATTTCATGGCAAAAAAGAACAATGGCACTCTTATACCAATGATCATAGCCGAAATTTACCGTGCCCTAACAATTTGCCAGTCACGGGGAAAGTACTTTGAAGGGTGCAACCTGCTCCTACAGATTTGGATGATCGAGCACCTCTGTCACCGCCCAGGTTACATGAACTATGGCTTAACCGGTCTGAATTGTATTGAAGAACACAATACTCGGGTAGAAGGCCACAAATTTCCTGAGGGCACAGAAGCTTGGCACTCACATCTGAGTTCATTGACCGCCGACCTAATCGAGTGGACTTTCGAATGTCTCCCTGTCGGCGAGGTTATTAATATGTCCGCTGAAGTGTGCTATCTTTTGTTAATGGGTCTGCGAAGTATCCAGCCATATGCCCCACATCGAGTCTTACAGTAATTGGGTAGATAACAAGGCATTCCACATGATGAGGACTTAAGCCAACAAGCCATTGAGTTGTGTCCGAGAGCTACATTTCCGAAAAACATGGTCTGTCAGATTTGGAACTAGTGCAGATTCTTAGAGCCTCAGACTCGGGTGAGAAACTTATCTCAAGGGGAGGTAGAGCCAGACTATATTTCTTGGTATGGTAGAAGAGTCCGAGAGCACCAAGAACCAGAGCGACCTGCGAAAAGACCTCACGTACAACATTTTACTGAGCAAACACAAGAACATTGGGGTTGGCTAGAAAAGGAAAACAACTACCGGGCCACAATAAGTAAACTGGAGGCCCAGATCCGAGAACTAAAATTTGAAAAAACTTTACAAACTGCTGTGGCCGAAGGGGGAAAAAACAGGCTGAACAAAGAAAATGAAGCCCCCAGGGCTCAAATTCAGAAAATGAGGATAGCCATTGAAAACCCCGAAAGAAGTAGAGCCGACGAAAGACTTGTCACCGTCTCAGGCAAAAATTGTGTAGCTTTTGTGACGATTTGGACAAAGCCGAGGAAGATTTGACCCGAGCTTGAGCAAATTTGGCAAAGAATGCCGAAGAAAGGGCAAAATTCGTGCAAAAATTGAAGAGAAAACATGACCAAGAAGTTCTGGGTGTGAAAGAAAGAATGGCCACATTTGAAAGCGAGATGGCCAAACAAGCACAAAGGTTTAAGGCAGAAAGAGAACAGTGTTATGACATGATAGCCCAGTTGGAAGAAGAATTGCGACAATGGAAAAAGCAGACTCACAAAGACGCCCAGGCTTTAGAGGCGAGATCTCAGCAGATCGGGCGTCTACTTCAGGAGAAAGGTATTGTCAGACAAAGGGTCCGGGAGATAGCTGATTACATTGTCACCAAATGACAGGAATGCGAAGACATGACTCGGACCACCTTCTTCTCAGCGGTAATGATCTTCGTCCACAAGATAATGGACGACCTCTATCGCCTCCAACAAGATATAGCACGCAGGACCGTGGCAAGGCCGAACGATGCCCCACGGGTGCCTGAAGCAATGGAAGCACTGATGTATTTTTGATATTTCTCGAGTCTGTATTTTATTTTCCTGTTATCGTCCAGTCCAAGTCCACTGAAGCTTTACATTTCCAAGAAAATGTGTCTTAAGTCTTTTATAGTTTTTAATGTTTCAAAAATGTACTGAAGTTTCTCATGAAATTGAAAGTATTTTATCCAATGAATAAAAGTTTCAAAAAAATATTTATTTCTTTCCTTCAGATTTATCCTTTGAACTACGTGATGATCTGATTCACGCGGCACCGTGATACGTAGGCAATCCACTAGGATTCGATCATAATCTTAAGAAGCAAAATAATACAATGAAAGAAAGAATGACAATAAGATAAAAATAAAGGAAAGTTCAAATCCGAGAAAATAAAGTCGGGATGAGACACACAACCATTGCAAAACATATAGAAAGCGTTTAATTGCCTAGGTGCATTGCATACCCCAAACGTGCGATTTCCATATGTGATAAAATACTCCGACCTAACGTTTCGTTGGTTCACACTCAAAGGTGTTTTTCTAGGGTGGTTGGTTTTGCGGTAACCTGGATCCCCATCCCTACTTCACTAGATCAATGGGAAGAATAGAAATGACATCCGAAAGCCACTTATCAATCGTCAACTCTTCTGTGGAGGACCCGAATCCAGTCATCCCAAGGTTTGAGTCAGCCACAACTGAAGAGAATAGAATCCTGTGTTGTGGCATGCTAGAAATGTGGGACGCATGGTCCAATGGTAGGGAACCGCCCAGTTCCATCCCGGGCTTCCCCGAGATAATCCCCAGGACACACAAAACTTCTAACATCCCTATAAATTACCCGGCCACACCGTTCGGATACCCAACTATGTCGGCTCACTTTGCCAGAAGACCTTATGAGGTTCGCCCCCAGGTCTTGTTCTCCGGTGCATCATCCAACATCTTCACTGCACCACCGAGCTCCGCCACGGCTCCACCAACTATCACCGGGCCCAACTTTGAGCTGCCGGCGTTTACATTCCAAACGCCATCATTTCTGGGCGCCACTCATGTCCCTCCTTATTCATACACCCAACAACCTTAGTATGAAGTTACTTTGGGACGAGATAAGAAAAGCCCCGAGCACAAAGAAATGGCTCGGAAAATGAAGAGTATCGAGCAGAGCCTCAAGAACATACAGGGGTTGAGCGAGTAGAAAAGCGTCTCCTACGCCGATTTGTGCATGTTCCCGCACGTCCACTTGCCTCTCGGGTTCAAAACCCCCAAATTCGAAAAATATGATGGACATGGGGACCCCATAGCTCATCTGAAAAAGGTATTGCAACCAACTCCGAGGAGCAGGTGGGAAATAGGAACTTCTCATGGCATATTTCGGAGAGAGCTTAACAGGGATTGCATCAGAATGGTACATGGACCAGGATATATCCCGCTGGCACGTGTGGGATGACCTAGCCCGGGACTTTGTTCAACAATTCCAATACAACGTGGACATCTCTCCCGATAGAAACTCTCTATCCAACCTAAAACAGAAGTCCTCAGAAAGTTTCAGAGAGTACGCTATTAAGTGGCGCGAGCAAGCATCCAGGGTCAAACCTCCGATGGATGAGGTCGAAATGGTCAGTGTTTTTCTTCAAGCACAGGAAGCGGATTTCTTTCAAAATATGATGTCCGCCATGGGCAAACCATTTGCAGAAGCAATCAAAATTAGGGAAATGGTTGAGAATAGTTTAAAGACCGGTCACATCCTAAGCCAGTCAGCCCTAAGAGCAACTTTCCAGGCCATCCAAAATGGATCTGGGAGTGCAGCCAATAGAAAGAAGAAGGAAGAAGGGGCCATGATGGTTTCCGATGTCAGGGGTCCTCGGCAACACTCAGGTCCATTCCCCAAAACCTCCCTACATTACTACCCCCACAAAAATGCATCTTATACTACATCTCCTTTTCCCTATGATGTAATGAACGCTCAGCCGCATCTTCAGCCGCAACAACAATACGACCAGAACAGAGCTCTGCCCCCAAGAAATAACCACCCTCACCCAGCTCCATACAACCCATGCCCTCCTCAAAACAGCTACCCGTACAATGCTTATCCCCGTGAGCTCCCAAGGAGACTCAATTTCACTCCTATCGGTGAGCCATATTCAAGTCTTTTCCCAAAATTGGTCCAGATGGGGCTTTTGCAGCCCGTACCTCCAACCAGACAAAACCCAGCATCAATGTCATACAAACCCGGAACCAATTATGCCTACGGAGGATTGCTGGACTCTCAAGCGGGTTGTGGAAAACCTTATAGAGCAAAAAAAGGTAGTGTTAAGGGATGAAGAAGCTCCCAATGTGACAAATAATCCATTACCCGCCCATAAACAATGGGCCTGTTATCGGCATGATCTGCGAGGACCAAGATTTTGACCCAGCTTTGAAGGCTATGATTTCCATCGCAGACGCGAAGAAAAAGCCTAAGGCGACACCCAACCCAGCCAAGGAAATAAAAAAGAGTAATCCTGTTCCTCAAGCTACGGGGAAAGCTGAAGCCAAGACAAAGGTAGGATCTTCTAAAGACGTCGTTCTTTACGTCCCCAGGGCACCCAAGAAGGAACAAGGTATCTTGAGCCCGCCCTGAAGGCTACAATTCAACAGAGCCATGACAAACGGCCCAACAATGTATGTACCAAAGGGGACATACGTGGCGCGGGGGCAAATAATTTCACCCAGGCTGAATGAGCCCGTGGTCATTAGCCGCGCGCCGCAAACTCCCATAAAAAATACTACTGCCGTCCCTTCGAACTATAACAAGACGGTAGTAACATACAAAGGGAAAGTGATCACAGGGGAAGCAATCGAAGTGAACTCCTCTGAAGGATACCTCAATCTGAAGGAGCTAGCCAAAAACAAGCACAAACGCTTCCCTCTTAAAAGACCTATCACTGCCAAGGAAGCTGAAGAGTTCTTTAAGAAGATGAACATGACTGAATACACCACAATTGAGGAACTCAGGAAAACTCCTGATCAAGTGTCACTCTTATCTTTGTTGATGGGCTCAAACGAGCATCAGAAAAATACTTTTGAAACGCTGAATGAAGCGTATGTGCCGGCAGAGACCTCGGTTCAACAATTGGAAAGAATGGCCGAACGTTTCTTTGCAGTAAACAAAATTTCTTTTAGACGGGATGATCTACCTCCTAAGGGAGCCGCTCACAACAAAGCCTTACACTTAACAGTTAAAAGTGAGGGATATTATGTGAAGAGAGTTATGCTCGATGGAGGTTCCCTGGTAGATATTTGCCCTTTATCCATACAACAAGGAATGGGGATCATCACTGAGAGAATCAGGCCAAATAATGTCTGTGTTCGTGCCTTCAATGGAATCAAAAGGGACACCATTGGAGAAATAGACATAGTCATGACGATCGGCCCTGTGGATTTCACTGTAACCTTCCAAATCCTAGATATGGATACCTCATACAATTTCTTGCTTGGTAGACCGTGGATTCATGCCGCTGGAGCAGTACCCTCTACTCTCCATAAAATGGTCAAAGTCGAATATGAAAACCAGGAGATAGTGGTCCACGGGGAGGACGAGCAATCAATCTACAGAGACCCCTCGATCCCTGGTCTTGAAGCCAGAGAGGGGAGTGAGCACATTGTATATCAAGCGTTTGAAATTGTGTCGGCCGACCAGCATGAAGAAGGTGCTCCGTGCCCACAACACTGCCTATCAAATGCGTCAATCATTGTCGCTACCGACATGATTAGACATGGATTCAGACTCGGAAAGGGGCTTGGGGTGTCTTTGCAAGGTATCACCGAACCGATCTCTCTACCTGCCGCTAAACAATTCTTCGGCATAGGTTTCCAAGCCTCAGATGAAGATGGGAAGTGGGCCGATGCCCGAAAAAGCAGTGGATGGGACCTACCTCAGCCGGTCCCACATATTGTTGAGACTTTCATCAAACCACAATATATCGTAGAAGAAGAGGCCTTTACGCCCGAAGAAATCGAGGGAATCTGCGAGGCCATGAAGCAGATGTTGTATGAAACTAACATGGTCCAGTTGGGAGAAGGCTCAAGCACCGTTAGGAAGCAATACATGGGCCCAAATGCCAAGTTGCAGAATTGGAAGACTACTCCATTCCCCGTCAGGCAGGAGACTCGGTAGTTCAGTTTTGCCATATTTCCTGCATTATGAGTTATTTGAGGGTGTAACTCAAGTGTTTTTAATTTACTGCCCTTTTGAATTCCGATGTAAACCCTCCTATGTTTAAATTCAATGAAATGAAAAATCAAAATTTCATAGTCTATTATTCCTTCTGATTTTGCCTATTTTTCTTATTTTCAGTCCTAATAATGCGGCTTTAAATAACATGACATGCTTGCCGACTTAATGCTCTAATCTTAATACGCTATCTAACCTCGAAATAATGAGTCAAGAACCGGAATATGACGAAGAAGAGGATTTTAGGGAAATAAAACAAGAATTAGAACAATTAAAGAATAAGCCTAAGCCGAACTTAAACGAAACAGAACCCGTCAACTTGGGTAATGCAGAAGAGGTTCGAGAAACCATGATAAGCGTCCACACTGATGAAAGAACAAGGGACGCTCTGATTCAACTTCTATCTGAATTCAAAGACGTGTTTGCTTGGTCTTACGACGACATGCCCGGACTAAGTGTAGATTTTGTGGTACACAAATTGCCAACCTACCCCGGTTATCCACCCGTCCAACAAAAGCAGAGGAAATTTAAAACAGACACGAGTGACAAAATCAAAGAAGAGGTCACTAAACAATTAAAAGCGGGAGTGATCCGGGTGGTCCAATACACTACCTGGCTGGCCAATGTGGTTCCAGTACCCAAAAAGGACGGAAAAGTCAGAGTATGTGTCGATTACCGAGATTTGAATAAAGCAAGCCCTAAAGATAACTTTCCACTACCAAACATACATATCCTGGTTATCAATTGTGCCAAACATGAGGTACAGTCTTTCGTGGATTGCTATGCTGGATACCACCAGGTATTGATGGATAAAGAGGATGCAGAAAAGACAGCTTTCACTACGCCCTGGGGCACCTATTGTTATCGAGTCATGCCATTCGATCTAAAGAATGCCAGAGCAACATATATGAGGGCCATGACCGCTATTTTCCACGACATGATGCATCAGGAGATTGAGGTATACGTGGATGATGTGATTATTAAGTCTAGGATGCAAGATGACCATGTCCAACATTTGAGGAAATTCTTCGAACGCCTGCATAAGTATGATCTGAATCTAAACCCGGCCAAGTGTTCCTTCGGAGTTCCGTCTGGGAAATTACTGGGGTTTATAGTCAGCCGATGCGGCATCGAGCTAGATCCAACAAAGATAAAATCTATTCGGGATCTCCCACCACCAAGAACTAAGAAGGAGGTCATGAGCATGTTGGGTAGGTTGAATTACATCAGCAGGTTCATCACTAAGTTGACGTCCACTTGTGAGCCAATATTCAAGTTGTTGAAAAAATATGCGGCAATCAAATGGACGGACGAATGCCAGAACGCTTTCGACAAGATCAAAGAATATTTGTCGAACCCGCCAGTGCTAGTCCCACCATAACCAGGAAGGCCTTTGTTCTTATATCTGACGGTGTTGGAAAATTCCTTCGGGTGTGTTCTCGGGCAACATGACGCAACCGGGAAGAAGGAACATGCCATATATTACTTGAGCAAGAAGTTCACGTGCTACGAAGCCAAGTATACGCTGTTGGAAAGAACGTGTTGCGCTCTAACTTGGGTCGCTCAGAAACTCCGGCATTATTTATTGGCTTATACCACCTACCTCATCACTAGGTTGGACCCTTTGAAGTACATATTCCAAAAACCAATGCCCATCGGGAGATTAGCTAAGTGGCAGATTCTGCTCACCGAATTCGATATAGTCTATGTCACTCGCACGGAAATGAAGGCCAAGGCTTTGGCAGATCACTTGGCAGAAAATCCTTTCGATGACGACTACCAACCCCTAAGTACATACTTTCCAGACGAGGAGGTAAACTCAGTCGAGATAAATTCTGAGGACGTCAACACTTGGAAAATGTTCTTTGATGGAGCCGTAAATGCAAAAGGTGTTGGGATCGGGGCAATCTTTATTTCACCCACGGGACATCACTATCCCGCCACAGCCCGCCTTTGGTTCTTTTGTACAAACAATACTGCCGAATACGAAGCTTGTTTAATGGGTATGAACATGACCATCGACATGGATGTAGAAG
This sequence comes from Nicotiana undulata, assembly GCA_005239495.1. Classification (NCBI taxonomy): domain Eukaryota; kingdom Viridiplantae; phylum Streptophyta; class Magnoliopsida; order Solanales; family Solanaceae; genus Nicotiana; species Nicotiana undulata. The sequence goes on from MDKH01081286.1 coordinate 17,991, forward strand.
ATCTATTAATCATCGGAGATTCGGATTTGATCATCAAGAAGGCTCAAGGAGAGTGGGAAACTCGGGATGTTAAGCTCCTTCCGTACAGAGAACATGTGGAAGATCTTAGCAAACGATTCAAAGCTGTCGAGTTCAGATATATTCCTCGATGCCACAACGAGTTAGTCGATGCTCTGGCTACCTTAGCTACAATGCTGCCAAATCCGGGTAATGTTCACATCGACCCGTTGGAAATTCAAATCAAGGAAAGGCATGGTTATTGCAACACGGTCGAAGTAGAGCCCGATGTCCAACCATGGTATCACGATATCAAAAGATTCTTGAAAAAAAAGAATATCCAGAGCAGGCCAATGGGGACCAAAAGAGAACCATCCGGAGACTCGCCAACAATTTCTTCCTAAGTGGGGAAGTACTGTATAAGAGGACTCCCGATCTGAATCTATTAAGGCGCTTAGACGCCAAAAAAGCCAAAAAGATTATGAACGAGGTGCACTGAGGAGTATGCGATCCCCACATGAACGGATACGTCCTCGCAAAGAAAATCTTGCGGGCTGGGTATTATTGGATGACCACGGAGAAAGATTGTTTTAGCTTTGTCCGGAGATTCCACAAGTGTCAAATACACGTCGATTTGATTCACGCACCACCATCAGAATTTTATCCTATGTCAGCACCTTGGCCGTTTGTTGCTTGGGGAATGGATGTCATTGGGCCGATCGAGCCGAGGGCCTCAAACAAGCTCCGATTTATTTTGGTCGCTACTGACTATTTCACAAAATGGGTCGAGGCAGTCACATTCAAAGTTATCACCAAGAAAGCATTGGTGAATTTCGTGCACTCTAATATCATCTGTCGTTTTGGTATCCCAAAGACTATCATTACTGACAATGCCGCGAATCTAAACAGTAACTTGATGAGGGAGGTATGTGAACAGTTCCAAATCACACAACGCAATTCCACCCCTTACCGACCCAAAGCCAATGGCGTCGTTGAAGCAGCAAACAAAAATATTAAGAAAATCCTCAGGAAAATGATTCAAACTTCCAGAAAATGGCATGAGAAATTTCCTTTCGCATTACTGGGATATCGCACAACAGTGCGCATGTCGGTTGGAGCTACTCCTTATCTATTGGTCTATGGCACGGAAGCCGTAATACCCGCAAAAGTCGAAATTCCCTCCCTTCGGATATTGTCGAAGCAGAAATTGAGGATGACGAATGGGTCAAGACCCGATTGGAGCAATTAACGCAGATCGATGAGAAAAGGATGGCCGCAGTTTGCCACGGGCAGATGACGAAGAATGGCCCGCGCCTACAACAAGAAAGTGCAGCCTAGGAACTTTGAAGTAGGGCAACTTGTGTTAAGACGTATCCTCCCACACCACGAAGAGGCGAAAGGAAAATTCGCCCCGAATTGGAGAGGTCCGTACATCATAAGGAAATTGCTTCCAAAAGAAGCGTTGTGTTTGGGAGACATCGAAGGAAATGACCCCGAAACGGCTGTCAATGCAGATGCAGTCAAAAGGTATTATGTTTGACCTCTTCATGATGACAACACGGTTAATCGAAATGATGAAGGCTTTTCATTCATGCTACCCCAAACACTACCATTTTGTAAACCCTTTGAGCCGGTTACTCTTCTTTGACTAACCTCCTTGGAACTTAAAAAAAAAGAGAAAAGAAAGAAGAAAAATCAAAAAAAAAAAAAGAGAAAAGAAAAAAAGAGAAGAAAAGAAAAATCAAATGAAATCAAAAGCAAAAAAAAATCGAAACAAAAACAAAATGTTTTCCCTGAACTACGTCTGACTTGATTCCGAAAGGATACGTAGGCAGCCTCTCCCTGGGGTTCAGTCACACCAAAATAAAAAACCAAATTCCCCCAAGAGTTTAAACTGGGGCAAGTGTTGAGATGCGGCAATGAATAGCCTGAAAGTTCCAAGGTTGTAATTCAATACAAATTCTTTTGATCCCAAATCCTTGTCAAGTCCTTCCGATCGATCGACAAAGAAAAGACAGAATGGGAAGATACATCTATTTGGACCTCATACAAGCAATGAGAGAAATGAAAATGAGAGAGTCTTACCGGTGAAAACCCACACGGGAACCATAAGGCGACGGTGAGTAGAGAAATTTAAAAAATGAGAGAGTCTTGTTGGTGAAAACTCGCAAAGAGCACTACAGGGCGATGGCGAGAAGAGAAATGAGAGAGGTTAGCTGGTGAAAACCCGAAAAGGGCGTCGCTAATCGAAAAGAGGATGATTGGTCACTGATACCGACATGATCTGGGGCAAGGCTTCTCAACCTCGAGTTAAAAGTCGTGACGAATTTCTGAGAGTCAGATGGTTTATATAGATCAGGCATCCAGTCCAAGACGCATGTCATGTTCATTGAAAGCCGCGTGCACTCCAGATAAGTCCTTTTTCTCTCTCCCAAAGGGATATTTTTTGTCAAAATATTTTGTCCCCGTTTCTTTGTTATTCCCTTTCAATCCCTTTCAGTCTGACTCTATTTCTAAGTTAAGGCAAAGAAAGGATGCAAGACTGATTTACAGGGCTCTCATTTGATACGGGCTAATATGCAAAAGGCACCCAGCCTCGTCAGGGGCATGAAGTAGACCTCGACTGGCCATGGCGGACGATGCTGCAAACTCAAAACCATTGAAAGGAGAGAATCAAATTGAAGTTCCTATAAAGGCGAATGAAGGGAAAGGTTAAGTCCCACGTGGCTAACCCTCTCTGCAAGGTTTGAAAACCCGAAATATTCCAAATGCCCTAAAGTTAAAGTTGGAAGAAAAGTCAGAAATGAAAAGCCAATAAAGGCAAAATAAAGTTGGAAAGGTTAAGTCCCACGCGACTAACCGTTGCAGCAGAATTTGGGGGGGCCAAATGATGAGTGGTGATTTTACCACTCATTTTAGCCTTTTCTCATTAGATTTTGTATTGTTAAATGATAATTTGAGGTCGTTTTTAGTGTATAATAACTCAATTTTCAGGGAAAACGATGCTATGAAGGTTGGTGTTGAATTGGACTGAAAGCTGGACAAAAAGCGGTGAAAATATGCATAGAAGCTTCAGTGATTCCGCACCTGCGGAATTTTGGACGCAAGAGCGACCTCGCGCCTACGAGGAATTGTCGCCCCTGCGACTTCGCGCCTGCGAGGAAATGACGCCCCTGCGAAGATGGCTCAGCCACAAAAAACTCGCACCTGCGGTGTTATTCACGCACCTGCGGAACCGCAGGTGCGACCAAACATCCGCCCCTGCAGAAATGGGACACATATCAGATCCCGCACCTGCGTGAAGTATTCCGCCCCTGCGGAACCGCACCTGCGATGAATCTTTCGCAGGTGCGGTAGTCGGGCATCAGATGGGGAGAAAGATGTAAAATCACATTCTCTAACTTCAACTTTTATATACTCAACCTAGCAGCCATTTCGAGGGGAGATCTTGAACTCTAGGGCTTTTTGGAAAGAACATAACATTAGGGATATATTTTTAGCT
>ML297377.1:1657-15831 GCA_005239495.1 Nicotiana undulata
TTCATCACAAGAGAACTAAGCACATAGATGTTAGGCACCATTTCCTGAGGAATAATTATGAGAAGGGGATGATCTCAATCGAATTCTGTGCCACTGATCATCAAATTGCTGATATATTTATCAAAGAATTGAGTAGGGATCATTATGAGAGAAACATGCTTGAATTAGGGATGATTAATATCACCTAATTGAAAAAAAAAAGAAAAAAAAGAGGAGGAAGTTTTCTGGCTAGAAATTTTAATTAGGTACTTAATCAGATTAATCATTGCTCAGCTCTATGTCTTTGTTGTCATACTCTTCTGCCATGTATTAATATGATTCCCTAGTTGCTAATGATGTTTCTCTATTTGTGAATTGAGGCAAAATAAAGATTTTTAACAGGATGAACCTGGTTCATCCATGCTGGTTTACATGACTGACAAGGTACGTTTTCATCTCCATACATGTATTAATTCAAGTACAGTCATACATGAGTAGGACTCTATCCTTTTATGGTTCAGTTCAAATTCTCGTACTTACCCAAATAATGAACCAGTTTCAAGAAGTTCCGTCACATTAAATTAGCCTAGTTTTAGGGGGAAAGAAACGGTCTAATCAATGTCAAATCACTGACAGTCCTTAATCGATTAGTATCCTACTTGTGTTAATACTCGTCCGTTATACTCTCCCCAACCACAAGTTATAAATAGGCCATCATTACCCATAGTGAATAAAGCAATAGACGTACCCTTTTTAAGTCATTTAACACTCAAATCTCCACTATCTTTTGCCCTTTCTTCTTTTTCTCTCAAAAATTAAAAATGTCGTCTGCTTCATCTGATTCTCAAAATCATGACTACGATGAAGGAGTATATGAGTCTAATTCTCCACCGGTATAGAGCTCTGAATCCTCTGAGACACCTGAAACCCCTGAATACCATGATGCTCTTAAACCTACACCAAACTCTATCCCAACCAAAATACCCCGTCGTGTTAAGGTTCTTGCACGAAAATTTGTGGCTTCAGGGTCACGAGCAAAGTTCTTGGAAGATTTATTACAGGCTGAAGAAGAACCCAAACCTGATTCGTCCAGTGAATCATTTAAATCAGCACATGAGGACGATGCACCTGGTTTGTCAAGTGCTGAGAAAGGTAATACTAAAGTTACCTATATGTTAAATTCTGAAAATAGATTTGTGCTGGTTGGGTATGTGGTGGATGTGGAAGTTCCAAGTAGGCCAAGAAAAATTGGGAAAATTCTTGAGAATGAGGGAGATGCGGGTGTGAGGGGATCTGGGAAGGATGGTTCCATGCTTCGTATTTGTGGCCCCATTCCTGAGAATCTTGAAAATGATGTCGTCGTGATAGGGGGAACTAATGAAGTTGAGGAAGCTGCTGCTGGATTAGAACAGCTAATGAAGGAGATAGATGATCGTGTTTCTTCGGAGGAAGAAACCTTGGCTGAGAAACTTAAGAAACTGGGGGACTCATACAACCCCAAGAAGAGAAGGACTCCCAAGTCCATCAAGTCTAAAGCCTCAAAGAAAAGGAAAACTGGTGAGTCTGTTGGTGTACCTGTTCCAAGGGTACGAGCTACGAGAAATACTGTTCGTGAAGAGGAGGAGAAACTAGAAAAGGCTCTACAAGAGAGCAAAAGAAAGAGAGCCGAGAAAGGGAAAGCAAAAGTGGGGGAGCCTGTTGAGGCTATTACTGTTGATGAGGTGTTGGACCTAGTCCAATAGCATGAAGAGGTTACTCCAGTGGTGGTCAAGAAACCCAAGGCAAAATTGACTAAGACGTCTTCAAAGAAGTCAGCACCTATGTCTGCTACCACCGTGGGTACATCTACGAGGACACGGTCTAAGGTAAAGTCGAAGAAGAAAGTTCAGATTGTTGAGAAAGATAGTGATCCCGATTGGAGTGGAGATGATGAGAAGGAGGTTGGAGAAGTATCGATTGACAGAGTTTCCATGTTTGGCAAGAGACATATTTTGAAGGGAAAGTTACTAAAGGACTTGGAGGAGCCGGGTATGAGGTACTTAGTGGATTTTCTGGCAGCTCAAGGCTGGAAGGACATGGTCCTTCGCTTGGAGGGCAGGCTGGTCAGAAATGAGGTAGTGGAATTCATGGGGAATGCAACTGTGATTGGAGGAAGGGTTACATCATTGGTCAGGGGAGTTGAAGTCTCTTTTGACACACAAGAACTGGGAGTCATTCTAGACATTCCATCTGAGGGATATGATGATTATACAAGGCAGAGATGGCCTTGCTTGGATGGAATGGCCTCAACACTTACCATCACCAGATTCTTTTGTGACAATGAAGAAGAGCCTGAGCCCAGGGCAGTGTACAAAAGCGAGATGAAGCCTGAACACAAGCTGTTCTTTGAGTTTGTTATTAAATTTCTGCTGAATGAAGCAGTTGGATCACGAATCATACAAGTCTAGGAGATATTAGTGATTGCTAAGTATCAAAGAACTAGAGAATGCCTCCTAATACGAAAAGGTTTCAAATTGATAAGAGAAGATAGAAGTTGCTTTCATCTAGGACAGAAATAGAGGAAGGAAGTTGAGTCACAATCAAACTCGTTTACCAAGGAAGAGTTGGATCAGAATTGAATCATGGACTCAACAAACGGACTCTATAAATAATCAATGTATTACTGCTGAAAGAGGTGACGCACAAGTGCAAAAGTGAATCAAGTTCTGAAGCAAAAGTTCCAGAGGTTTTGCAAGCAGAATTGTTGTGCGATACAAAGGCTACAGTTCAACTAGAAGGAACAGTTTCATTGTTTGTATATTGAGTCTAGTTGATTGTAGTAGGAGTTTAAATACTGTATCTTATCAGCTTTCATAGAAGCAATTGTAATAGGTACAAACTGATCAAGTTAGAGTTAGCTTGAATTCTGTAGAAATTAGCTAGAGGCTAGTTGATACAAAGAGGATTAGAGTTAGTCCTAGGATTACAAAAGAGTTTATCTTGTAAGTCCATTTTTGGCTCAGAGTTTAGTGAAGAGGTTTGAGCAAATCCTACTGAGGAGTAGGTTTTGGTTTTTTCACCTTTTGAGCCAGGTGTTTTCCACGTAAAAATCTCTGTGTCTTTACTATTACTGCTTAATTATTCCGCAAACAGTAGTGAGTAGTAGACTAAGAAGAAATAGGTTCTTATTAGACAACACTCGAAAATTGGGTACTGCACAACTAACCTATAATATTGTGTAGTATTGAAGTCTAAAACAACAAAAACGTTTTTGATTTTTACTCATTTTTTCCCATTTATTTGCAGCATAAAAAATACACTAAAATATCACTATTAATTGGTACTGTTAATTTTTATACGTTATGGCGTATCAATCTTCTTGTGGCGGTTATGAAATGTAATGACCCGACCGATCGTTTTGAGTATTGTAGCCACTTTCCTTCATTTATTTCTTATTCTATATTCACTTGTTGTTATGTGACTTGCTAGGGTGGTTGCTTTAGTTCCGGGGATATTTCAGAATGAATTGGGACACTTAGGGTGTGTTTGGTATAATAGAAAATGTTTTAATACATATGTGTGAAAACCAATTTCTGAGTACGCCAACTCAGTAGTAATGAAAATAAATCAAGTCTAAATATAAGAAACACACAGCACAAAACACCAATCCACAAAACAGTAAAACACCGAGTCTCCATAAAGTATACATTTAATACATAAGTGTGAAAACCAATTTCCGGAAAAATCCTTTGAACAAGTCTATTTCTCCAAACGTTTCTCAGTAAAAACTTCAAAAAATATCAGTTTGAAAGATGAAACTAATCATAATCAAAACTCAGTACGATATCATTATAAACTGCCCCTCGGGCCAAATCATCGCTCATAATCAATCACTCAGCACCTCACCATCCCTCAGTAACAGTCACTCAGCACCTCACCATCACTCAGTAACAGTCACTCAGCACCTCACAGTTACTCATACCTACCAATCACTCGTCACTCGGCACTCGGCACTCGCACTCAGTAGGTACCTGCGCTCACTTGGGGGTGTGTATAGACTCCGGAGGGGCTCCTACAGCCCAAGCGCTATAAACAAGCCAAATCATGGCATCAATCATCTCTTAGGCACTCGGCCTCTCTCATATCATAAATATCCTCACAATATTGTCCCTCGGCCTCACTCAGCCAGACACTCTCAACATGCCACTCGGGCCATAAATAAACGGGGTTCTTGACCCAAAACAATATTTCATTTCAATAAATAATATCAATAAACTCTGAGTGTCAAAACAATTTAGCAAGACGGATTGAGTGTAAAATCATGATCAAAATAGTGAGAATATCAGGAAATATCCTGCAAGGGGTTAAAACAGATCGGCACTAGGCCCCAAATATGGCTTACATCCCAAATATATCAAAACATAGTAATATTATAAAAATATGCTTTAAAAGAAGTTTCGCAACTCAATAGTTGCCTAAAAAGGAACACCTTTCCAAATTTCCAATTTGTGCACGCCCCACACTCGTCATCTAGTATGTATGTCACTCCAAAATCGTGAAAGGATGTAAAGTCCGGGGTTTCAAACCCTCAGGACAGGATTTAAAGACATTACTTGCTTCAAACTAGCCCGAAAAGCTATTCCGCAACACACTTGCCTCTCGAATCAACTTCCAAGTGCTCCAAATCTATCAAGTCCAGATTTTTCACATCAAATTATGCTAAGGGGATGAAACTCAATCGAAAGATATCAATTTTAAGCACAAAACACGAAATTAGCCAAAACCTGACCCCCGGGCCTGCGTCTCGAAACTCGACAAACTTTATCAAAACGATCCTCATCATCTCATGAGTCCGTACATATAAAGAACTCTGAAATCGGAGTCCAAATAACCCTCAAATCACCTCTAAAAGGTGTCTTAAACTCAAGCCCTAGTTTCCCCTTTTTTCACTGATTTTCCCCAATTAAACACTGTTAATAAGGTCCTTAATCACATACAATTGAATTAACAAGTTCAAAAAGCTTACCTCAATGATGCACAAACGTTGCCCCCTTCAAAAACCCTCAAAAAGCTCGGAACCCGCACAACAATGGTGAAAAGAGGGTTAAAAATCGTGAAGTCTTCTTTTTATACTTTTCTGCCCAGGATTTTCGCACCTGCGCTCAGGTGAACCGCACCTGTGATTTTTCATTAAACCGAGCAAATTCTGCACCTGCGGCTCCACTTCCGCACCTGCGACCTCGCCGGTGAGGTCAAGTGTCCGCATCTGCGACCTTCTCTTGGGCTGGCTCAATTCCGCATTCGCGGAGCTTTTTCCGCTCCTGCGGCTATGAACCTGTGACCTCTTGGTCTCTCCCGCGGCTCGCACCTGCAGTCAAACATCCGCAGGTGCGGAAATCACAGTAGAAAACATCAGCAACTATTTGCTATAAATTTCCAATTCCGAACTTCCCGTTAACCATCCGAAATCAATCCCGAGCCCCTCGAGACCCCAACAAAACATACCAACAAATCATATATGATAATTAAAACTTAGTTGCACTCTCGGAACACCCAAAATAATATCAAAACACCAAAATCACATCAAATTCAAGCCTATGAACTTTGAAATTTCTAAAATCCACCAACGATGCCGAAACTATCCAAAACACCTCCGATTGACCTGAAATTTTGCAGACATATCCAAAATGACATTACAAACCTGTTCTATCTTTCGGAATTCCATTCCGACCCCAATAGCCTATTTTCCACTGCCGACCGAAAATCCCAAAAAACTAACTTTCGCCAGTTCAAGCCTAATTCTATACCGGACATCACAAAAATATTCTGAACACACTCCTAAGTCCCAAATCATGTAACGAAGCTATCCGAGCCATAAAATCCGCATTCTGAGATCATTTACCAATAAGTCAACTCTCAGTTGACTTTTCCAACTATAAAGCCATTTTAGAGACTAAGTTTCTCAATTCTCCCTACAACCATTCTGAACCCAAGCCAACTGACTCTAACACATCATAAACAGTATAACCAACCTATGACAAGGCAAAAATAGTAAATATAATGAAGATTTTACATAATGACCGACCAGGTCGTTATATTAGACTTATTACTGAATGGGTGTTCAGATTTTTTAAATTTTGTTGGATTCTAAGACTTTGGCCCACAGTTGACTTTTTGGGTTGACTTTGGTTAAAGAACTTAGCTTTATCGTATGGAATAAATTTCTATAGCTTGTGTTGATTGTATTAAGTTGTTTGTGGCTAAATTCGAGTCGTTCGGAGGTTGATTCGTGAGGCAAGGGCTTGTCGGAGAAGGGATTTTCTCGGTTTGAGTTAAGTAACACTTCTAAACTTGGTTTTAAGGGTATGGATCCCTGAAATACGTGTTATGTGGTTGGTATTGAGGTGACACACATGCTAGGTGACTGATAAGTAGTGACTTTGACTGCTTATTTGCTTTATTTTACTTACGTTTTAGCTAAAGAAATGCTTAAAGGTATTCCCTAGAACTAATGAAATGTGCTTTCTTGCATGAACATTGGGAAATGAGCCAATAAAGTGAAAATCAACTCAAAAAGGAGTAAAATTGGTCAAGGACTAAAACAAGGCAGAAAGGGACAAAGTGCAGACCACATAATACTATGCGCGATCGCAAACTCTGAAGATACGCTGACATGATTCCTTCACAGAGTGAGGACCGCACAGTTATTGTACGGTCGTAGAAGATGAGATTTAGAGAGCCATGTTTTGGGAAGCTTGAAGATGTGCAGACTACACTCATAAACGTGCGGTCCGCAGAATGAAGCCCAGTCCCAGTCCAAGATCAAGAGTGTGGCCACACTTAGAAATGTTCGGTCTGCACAATCAGAGGAAGTGCGACCGCATCCCAGTTTTATGCGACCGCAGAAAGCCAACTTGACCTGTCAGTCTCAAAGTGCGGACCGTACAGAGAATTGTGTGTCCGCACAACCTTCGTAGGGGAAATTTTGTCAGATATTTTCAGATGGGTATAAATAGATCTTTTAGTCATTTTTAGGTTAAGTTTGGTGCACTTGAGTTTAGATTGCCGTTTTCCTTTGCTCTATTGAGTAACTTTCTACTAGTTTGACATTTTAACATTATATTTTCTTCTCTTAATCTTATATTATGAATTCTATCTTAGATTCTTCTTCAATTTCTTCATTTTCCATGCGTAGCTAAGCCCTTAGCTAGGGTTGTGACCCAACCCTAGTGTGGGTACTTAATGGGTTATTGATTTAGGGCTTATTTATGATGGGGTATATGATATTTAGCCTTGTTCTTGCTTGAACTCTAGAATTAATGGTTACAAACATTGATTCATGCCAAATCGACTTAGTCTCTACTTGAGAAAGTGAGACTATGTCTTGGAAAACTTGGCTAACAAGAAATTGGGGTGAACTTAAGAAATTGATAGCCCCAATTAAAGGGTCGAATCTAGAGATAGTAAGACCCTACTTGAGCATTTATCACTTGTTCCGTGAAATACCCATTTGGACTTGAGAAAGCCAAATTGGGCAAAATCACTCAAACTATCGAGAGGTATAGAGTGAGTAAACACGTGTGGTTGTTATATTGTATTATGATCAACCAAACATGCTCTAAAGATCTAAGTTTGTTAGGTAACCAACTAGGCGGAATTCGCAATCCTAGATTAGTTATACGTGAATAACAACCAAAACCTAAAAATATTGTCTCTTAGCTTTACTATTACAATCCGAAGCATAACAATAGAAGTAGAAACAACAACAACTGAATATATGGAAGTGCAATCTAGGACACATCATACACTTACACTAGATATATACCTAATCCCACATCAAGATCCCTGTGGAATCGACCCCGACTTGCGTTGGGTTTTTATTATTGCATCGAGCGCCTCACAACCTAAAGTAGTGGTATGAGTTTGGGTGACATCAGATTTTGGTACCGTTGCTTGGGAACTTTAAAACGGAGTTAGCTATATATTTAGTTTCTTGTGTGACTTATCTTTCTTTCCTTCCGAGTTACTAAGTTTGTTTGTGAATTGATTATAGGTACAAAAATGGCTCTCAACAATGAGCCTCTCGGGAATTTTCCATTGGGGGAGGAAGTGGACGATGATTAAGGTGATGAGGTTCATCTCGAGCCTCAAGCAAATAGGCGAGGCCAACCGCCTCATGATAATATTCCCGACCCTCCCCTACCTTCACCATGAGCGGCTGTACACCGGGTGATAACGAACGAAGGTTATGCCAACGCCATAGTCCCGCCCTGCATTAGGGCGGGCAACTTCCAAATCACCAATGTGATGCTTGCACTCCTTGATCAACGGGGATTCTTCACCGGGGCTCTGAGTAAAAATGGTTAAAAGAATCTCAAAGGGTTTGTGGATACTTGTTAGGGGAGAAAACAAACCAATGTTTCCGAGGATGCGCTGCGATTGAGGCTATTTACCTTCTCTCTACGGAGAAAGGCATTGGACTGGTTAGAGAGACTACCCAATCATTCCATCCATACATGGGATGAGTTGGCGGAAAAATTTATCGCCAAATTCTTTTCTCCGGGGTATATGGCTACACTTCGGGATGAGATTCTTACGTTCAAGCAAGAACCTAGTGAGCCATTGCACGAGATTTTGGAAAAATATCGTACCATGGTTAAAGAGTGCTCGAATAATGATATGACTGAGGCCATGATCCAAAAAACCTTCTACAGGGGGATCGACACAACAAATCAATGTGTGGTAAATCAACTCATCGGTGGGAACTTCATGACAATGCCATATGCCGAAGCATGTGAAATATTTGATGAAATGGCAGATACTTCATCGACATGGAAAAGTAGAGCTAATGTTCTTCAAGGTGACCCAAATGTCATTCACCTACACAAGGAACTACATGATCATGGGCAAGCAATTGCCGAGTTGACGACCACAATGAATCAATTGGCCAAAGCTCAACTTCAACGAGTTCAAGGGCCAAATCAAGTGAATGCAATGGAAGGGGTAAATATGATGATGAAGAAGAGACGGAAAAAAGGTCAACAAGTGCAAAACCATCCTGAACAATTTGTGCAAGATGATAGTGGTTATGATCAAAGTGATTCGTACAATGGGCAAGAAGAAGAAGTGCAATATGTCAACAATTACCAAGACCAAAGAAATAATGCTCAAGGCCAAAATAAAAAACAAGGGAGATCACACAGAAGTCAAGGAAATTGGAATAATCAAAGCCACCATGGCAATTGGAGTGGTGGTAGCAACAATCAAGGTAATTGAGGGAATAACAATAATCAAGGCAATTGGAATAATCATGGTAACCAAGGCAACTGGGGAGGCAATAGCAAGGCAATTGGGGTGGCAACAACCAAAGCAATTGGGGAGGCAACAACCAAAGGGGTTGGAATAATAATAATCAAGGGAATCAAGGGTCGGGCTTTCAAAGGCCCTTGATGTATCAACAAACAAGAAACCCGCCTCCTTATCCATCCCATGGTTCTAGCTCATCCAATAATGATATGGGACGGATTGAAAATATGTTCAAACAAATGATGGAGAAAAATGCCGACTCCAATGCTCAATTATCCTCCCACATCACTTCAATCCGCAATTTGGAGGTTCAACTTGGACAAATCTCGCAACCTTTAAACAATCGTCCTAAGAGGGAACTACCGAGTGATACAATGGTGAAATCGAAAGGTGAGAACAATACGGGACATGCCATGTCTGTAATCACACGGAGTGGGAAAGGTAGGGAGGAAACAACCTCAAACCAAAGAAGAGTTGTGGATGATAATGTGATAATTCAAGAAGATGAAATTCCAAGCAATGTGGTTCATGCTAATGAAGATGTGAGAATTGATATTGGTGAGAATATGGAGGATACCCAAGATGAAGTGAACCCATCTAGGGAACACGAGATTGACATGCCAGAACCGGTAGTTCCAAAGGCCAAGGCACCAATGCCAAGGCCTCCTCCTCCATACCCTCTAAGGCTCGCAAAGCAAAATAGTAAGAACCAATTCAAGAAGTTTATTGACATGATGAAGAGCTTATCCACTAATGTGCCATTGGTTGAAACATTAGAGCAAATGCCCGGTTATGCAAAGTTCATGAAGGATTTGGTAACAAATAAAAGATCAATGAATTGTGAGACTATCAAGATGACACATCAATTGAGCGCTTTCACAATCTCTTGAACTATTGGGAGAGTCGACTTTGCCAAAGCTCTGTGTTATTTAGGGGCAAGTATCAACTTGATGCCCTACTCTGTGTTCAAAACTTTGGGAATTGGGAAACCAAGACCCACATCTATAAGGTTGCAAATGGCGGAGCGGACTATGAATAGACCATTGGGTATTATTGATGATGTGTTGGCTCGTGTTGATAAGTTCATCCTCTCGGCGGACTTTGTGATTCTTGATTGTGAGGTTAACTATAAGGTGCCTATTATTTTGGGTAAACCTTTCCTTGCTACGGGGAAGGCTCTTGTTGATGTGGAAGTCGGTGAGGTCACCTTCTGGGTGGGCGATGAAAAGATGGTTTTCAATGTGTTAAAATCAACGAGGCAACCAAATAGCAATGGAGTTTGTTCGTTTGTGGACTTAGTGACCGAAGTGATTGTTGATGATGCTAGTGTTGTGCTTAATGTTGATGATAACTTGGATGCTGTGTTGCTTAATCATGATGATGATGAGAAGGAAGGCTTTGTGGAATGTGTAAATGCACTGTAAGGAATGGGGCCGTACACTTATGAACCCCGAAAATTGTTCTTAGATCTTGAGAACCGGAAGACTCCTCCAACAAAGCCCTCAATCGAGGAGACTCCCACTTTGGAGTTAAAAAAGCCACTGCCTTCACATCTTAGGTACGAGTTTCTTGGCCCATGTTCTACTTTACTTGTTATTCTTTCCTTTTGCTTAACTAACGTGTAGGTAGACTTTACTTTGGCGGTGCTCAAAAAGAGGAATAAAGCTATATAGGATGGACATTGGCGGATACTCGGGGTATAAGCCCCGCCTTTTGCATGCACAAGATTATTTTGGAGGAGGATGTCGAAACCTTCATTGAACATCAAAGAATATTAAATGAATCAATGCAAGAGGCGGTGAAGAAGGAGATCATTAAATGGTTGGATGCCGAGGTTGTTTACCCCATTTTCGATAGCTCGTGAACATCCTGGTTCAATGTGTCCCAAAGAAAGGAGACATGATTGTGGTAACAAATGATAATAATGAGTTGATCCCTACAAGAATGGTCACCGGGTGGAGGGTGTGCATGGACTATAGGAAGCTCAACAAAGTCACTAGGAAAGATCATTTTCCACTTCCATTTCTTGATCAAATGCTTGATAGGTTGGCCGGACGTTATTTTTATTGTTTCTTTGATGAATATTCCGGCTACAATCAAATTCTTATTTTCTCCTGAGGACCAAGAGAAGACTAATTTAACTTGTTCCTATGGTACTTTCACATTCTTGTCGATGCCATTTGGGTTATGAAATGCACAGGTGACTTTTCAACGATGTATGATGGCCATCTTCACCGACATAGTGGAGGATTATCTTGAGGTCTTCATGGATGATTTTTCCCTGGTGGGGAATTATTTTGATGAGTGCTTGGACAAGTTGGACAAGGTATTGGCAAGATGTGAGGAAACAAACTTGGTTTTGAATTGGGAGAAGTGTGACTTCATGGTCGAGGAAGGCATAGTCCTCAGCTACAAGATTTCAAAGCATGGTATTGAGGTTGACAAGGCCAAAATTGAGGTGATCTAAAAACTCCCTCCACCTACATCCGTGAAGGAAGTGAGGAGCTTTTTGGTTCATGTGGGGGTTCTACCGCCGATTCATCAAGGACTTTTCTAAGGTGGTAAACACCTTGTTCAAACTATTGGAGAAGGATGCCAAGTTCCATTTCAATGAAGATTGTATGGAGTCATTCGAATTGCTCAAATTCAAGTTGAATACTACTCCTATTATCAGCGCACCGGATTGGAGCTTGATTTTCGAGCTCATGTGCGATGCTGGTGATTTGGCGGTTGGAGCGGTGCTGGGGCAACGTATCAATAAAATCTTCCATCCGGCCTACTATGCTAGTAAGACCATGAATGATTCCCAAGTTAACTACACAGTGACCGAAAAAGAGCTCCTTGCTATTGTCTTTGCTATGGAGAAGTTCCGCCCATACTTGATGGGTACAAAGGTGATTGTTCACACAGACCATGTGGCTCTTCGATATTTGATGAGCACGAAAGATTCTAAAGCAAGACTAATGGGGTGGGTGCTTCTTTTGGAAGTGTTTGATCTTTAGATTCAAGACCGCAAGGGTAGTGAAAACCAAGTGGTAGACCACTTGTCTCGTTTGGAGGAGGAGGGGAGGCCACATGATGGCCTTGAGATAAATGATTCATTTTCCGACGAGCAAATCCTAGTCATTTCTATGACAAGGATGCCATGGTTTGCTGACTTAGACAATTATCTTGTGAATGGCATTGTACCAAATGAGTTCTCTTCAAACCAAAAGAAGAAGCTCAAACATGATTGCCTTGAATATTATTGGGATGAGCCTTATCTCTGTCGGATTTCTACCGATGGTGTGATTCGACGATGTGTACCGGAGGAAGAACAAATGGATGTTCTTGAGGCTTGCCACTCTTCACCATATAGTGGTCACCATGGTGGAGCTAGAACGACAACAAAAGTGTTGAGTTGTGGATTCTATTGGCCTACTCTTTACAAGGACGCTAGCAATATCGTCAAGCGTTGTGATGAATGTCAAAGGGCCGGTGGGATTTCTAAGTAAAATGAGATTCCCCTCACCACCATCTTGGAGATCGACATTTTTGATGTGTGGGGCATTGATTTCATGGGTCCGTTCGTGAGCTCTTATGGGAACCTTACATATTGATAACTGTGTATTATGTGTCAAAGTGGGTTGAAGTCATGGCTTTGCCCAACAATGAAGCTCGAAGTGTGGTTGCAGTTTTGAAAAAGAACATCTTAACGAGGTTTGGTACTCCAAGGGCTATTATTAGTGATGGGGGATCGCACTTTTGCAACAAAGCCTTTGATACCTTACTCACAAAGTATGGTGTCACTCACAAAGTGTCGACCCCCTATCATCCTCAAGCAATCAAGAAAGTTGATGTTTCCAACCGGGAGATCAAGGGTATTTCGACAAAGACCGTGAATTCCAACCGAACGGATTGGTAAAAGAAACTTGATGATGCTCTTTGGGCTTATACGATGGCTTACAAAACACCAATTGGTATGTCTCCGTATCGCTTAGTGTTCAGAAAAGCTTGTCACCTTCCGGTGGAACTTGAGCACAAGGCTATGTGGGTAATAAGATAGCTTAATCTTGAATGAAGTGTCGCCGCCAACTTAAGGGTGGCACAATTGGATGAGCTCGATTAATTCTAGTACCATGCATATTCAAGTTCGTCCTTATACAAAAGATGAAGTACCTCCATGACTAGTACATCCGGAACAAGGAGTTCAAAGAAGGTGAACTTCTGTTATTGTTCAATTATCGGTTGCGGATGCTTCCGGGAAAGTTCAAGTGGAGTGGTCCATTTGAGGTTGTGCATGTGACACCCTTTGGTGCATTAGACTTGAAGAACAAAAATGATAAAGTGTTTAGAGTCAATGGTCAACGCGTGAAACATTATCTTGGCAAGGTTGATGATGGCCACGTTGTGGCATTGATTCATTTCAAGTGATTGATGGTAACCTGCGTCGTGTTGTGACGTTAAATCAGGCGCTTCTTGGGAGGCAACCCATGTTTCTTTTCTTTTTTCATTTTCTTCCTCTTTAGATAGGTTTTGTATTGAGCTAACTAGTTTTGAAGTGAATTGCAGGAATGTGTGTGCATTGTAGGAACTGTAATTGAAAACATTGGCCAAGTGTTGAAATTATGCGGACCGTATAAAAATTATGCGGATTGCACAAAAATGATTGAAATTGCAGAGAAGACTCTGCGGCCGCACACAAAAATGTGCGGAATGCACAAATTTATGCGGCTGCAATCACTTTTGTTCGTACCGCACAAGCTCAGTTCAAGTGCAGGTAAAACATGCGAACCGCACACAAAATTGTGCGGCTGTACTCAACTCTCTCTTTGGCCGACTCGGTCAACCTAAAAATAGGACTTTTGTGCACTATTCACATTTTACACTCTTTGAGCTTTGAACCCTAGGTGTCGCCCCCCCCCCCCCCC
>ML297377.1:16020-34874 GCA_005239495.1 Nicotiana undulata
TAAGAAAAAGTTTTTTGAGCTTTGAACCCTAGGGGTCCCCCCCCCCCCCCCCATTTTCTTCCCCTCTCCTTTCAGATCGTTAAGGGTTTTCGACATTATTGGGATAACTCGTTTTCTTTTGGGAAATGGGTAAAGAATTGAAAAGTCGCCACCTAATGAATTAAGGTGCGTTAGGGAACCTACTAAGGGTCATTTACAAACACATATTTGGATAACCAGAGATTGGTTAAGGGCTTGAAATTACGTTAAGGGGAAGGTGTTACACACCCTTCAAAGTCCACAACTATAGTTCCCGACCAAACAAGCTTTGTGAATTTAGACAAGTAGCAAATAAGCAATTAAAGTTTAAACAAGTACAGGATTTTAAAAAGATTCGCAGTCTAAGCAAACATATGTACTAAAGTTTAAAAATATTTAAAGTCTAAAATATATATACAAGGTTTTGAAAGATTTGTAGTCTAAGCATACATGTGTAGGGGATATGGAAGTCCTAGGTTATTTATCCTATAGGATCACATTAGTACAATGCCGGGTAATCACTCCTCAGAAGAGGGGCTACACGTGGCATTAGCGCACCGATCATCATATCCATATCTACCCTTTCCCACCCCTTACGGTTATTAAAGCGCATGTTATTTAAAGGTCTCTATGCGTGCTGTTACCCGTACCTTCTTAATGGTCCTGGAGGAATTTAGGACCTCTACCTATAGGCAGTTCTAGACAGACCCCTAAGGTTAAAAGAAGAAAATACTAAGGCGACATGCAAGAACAAATTGGACTTTAACAAATAAGGCAGAAAGAAGCAATTAGAGGCTCAGGTTTACCTCCACAAATAGTGCACATAAACAACATGACTCAAACACAACCAAGGGCAGTATTATTAAGAAGGATCCTAAAACATGATGTCTAGGTGAGGATCAGAACACAAGAGATACACAAATTTGGTTTTATAAAGCTCATAAGCAGGGGCCTTAATCAGTTTGCCTACTGATTTTAAGCATTAAGCAGTAAAAAACAAGAGATGCAGTTTCCAGTTTTCCTTTTTTAGAGGTTGAATACCTAAAGTTTGCCTAGGTGTGGGGGTAATGCACAATAGTTACCAGTATCGTTAATGCAGTTTGAAAGGTTCTACACCTACAACATGTAGTTCTAGGTGTTGCAGCATATACAGAGATTATGACTAATTTTTACTTAAACAAGGTAAATCAAATATGAGGCAATTTTATACCCTTTTTCATGCATCAGTAATTTAACTAGGTGTGTCTGAGCGAGTGCAAATGAGATCCTAAAATAGGGTATCTAGTATGATCATTCAAAATGCAGAATGATTTATGTGCGAAATTCCTAAAGCAAGATTTCTAAATGCACAACACGATTTCAGGATATGCAGAACTCATAAAGCATGATTTCTAAATGCACAGAAAGTTACAGCATTGTTAGGCATGGCTTCAAAAAATGTGCAGAAGCAACAGTTCGTGTTAATGTTGTTACTTAACCTAGAAGCAGGATTTCTAAGTGATAAATAGGGCCAAATGAGATGTTGAAGCAGTAAACTTACACATGATATCTAATTAATGACATGCTTTGAATATATTGGTCCTAAACATGGATCCTAATGCGCATATAAGAAAATGTAAACCTAAGGAATGATTTCTACCCATTGATATAGATAACCTATATATCTACCCTCCCCTTTTCACTATCCATCCCCAATATTCATTTACAACAGTTATTACAAACCAATATTGAATGAATTACATAAGTAAATAAAGAAAAACAAGAAGTTACACTATAGGGAGCCTAAAAATAGGCCCAGATTTCCAGAACCTCAAATGCTTAGACGTTTCATAGCCTTTATCATATCCGAGTTTGTTAGAGTTCCCTAAGGACCTCAAGGGATCCCAGGCAGTTCTCACACCCAGATTTCAAAACCATAATTGAGTAATGCAGTGTGGAAGAGCCAGCTCTAATGCATCAGAGTTCAGAGGGATCTCATAGGGATCCCAAAGCAGTCACACATTAGATGGGCAGAACTTAAGGACCTAAGAGTAGAGTGAGAGTGTTTAACATAGCTTTTAAAAGGTTTTAGTGAGAAAACAGTGTGAAAGAAGACTTGTTTGAAATAGCTTTGTAAAATAAGAGAGAGTTGTCTTATAAAACAGCTTTTGATAAGAGTGAGACAATTAACAATCAGCAGGTCAAACATGGAGCCAAACAAGTTCAGTAACACCCAAAGAACACAGAACCAAGGCAGGTTCAGCAACACAAACCTTCACACATGGGTAATGGGGATTGGGGATACATAGAGCACATATTATGGTGGACACATAACATGTAGAAGTCTTGTAATTAGTACAAATAGGGAGACGTAGACTCAGGAATACAAATTAGACATAGTCCTAGAATAAAAAATGCTTAGGGGATTTAGTAGAGTATGGGATCAACATTGTTTAGAATCAACACAGAATCATACAAGTCTAGGATACATACTGCTTTTCAAAGGAGGCTCATACCATAAAACCAGATAGATCAAGATCACATCGAGACATATTATAAAAGGGGGGGGGGGGGAACATATTCATGCTGATCCTAAGGAAGGGGAGTAGATAACATGCTAAATGAACACCAATGTAAAGATATCAAGTACAAGTTTAACAGCAAAGCCATAGATAGAAACAAACTAGAAACAAGATAATTGAAGTGGTAAAAGAAACATATTGGTTTTGGAACATAGATTGGAATCAGGACATACTGATCACACTCAACTATGTCTTAGAAAAAGACTAAGCGGGCGTTGCAAATATAATTTGAGTATTTAGCCTAGAGTCGAATCCCATAGGGAATTAGCCTATCAATTGTTGTTGTTAGAGTACTAGATTCTCAATAATCAACTTTCCCAAAAGTTATGAATATTACTTTCCGGTATTTTTACTACTACAGCTGAACTAAAATAATAAAACTAAAGATTAACTACTACTGAGGTGTAAACAAATGCGATAAAGGTCTAAGGTTATGGTTTCCCCCATTGATGAAATCCCTTCTTGTATATTTCCTATAGTTTTGCTTTAGTTATCTCTATCAATCATGACCACTCCAGCTATCATAAATCTCTCTCAAGTAATTATGATAATTTACTAGACGCACTCTCTCAAGTTACGTAGCTAAATTGCATTATAGTTCACTTTAGATTGCACCCAAGGTATCGTTATCTCTAATCCAACCTTTAAACCCTCGGTTATGGATCTCTCCTATACTTCGGGAGTGATGTTGTTCAACAATAACCTAATTATGCACTCTTTCCCAAGTAGATATATACTAAATAGGAACAACTAATTGAGGGCCCTTCAAACAACTACAACAAGAACGTAGTTGAACAAATAAACATTGAAAACCAAACAGAACTATAATATTATAACAACAAGTTCATCCTCAATGGGTTCAACCAAAGCCTTAGATTAAAGAAGTTAGCTACTCATGCTCAAACACAATAAAAACTCAAAAGAAATCATAATTCTCAAACTAAAGATCAAAGAAAGAGAATAAAAAAACTCTAATTGTTGGTTGTCTTCTCACAATGTTTCTTGCCTCCGACTTGAGTCTGAAAATAAGCTTGAGTAGTCTCTTGGGTGAGTTTATAATGTTTAAATAGGTTTAGGCAAATTATTCCTGTGTTTTGCACTTTGGTCCTTCAATTTCTTTGGCTTTTCAGAGTTCGCCCGCGGACGCGGCAGGAACGCAGCGCGACTGCGGTGGATCACGCACATTCTGAATCTCGATGTCTTGCCCACCGTGCTCCAGCCGCGGTCGACCACGGTCGTGGTGTGCTCCTTTCCAGCAATCTTTGCTTTTTTTCTTGTTCCTTTTTCACTGGTTCTTCTTGATTGGCCTTAAACTCACTTATTTGACTCTAAAATGCTCCAAAGTATCTCCCATCATAGATTATATCCTGCAAAGCATAAAAACACCGATCAGAGCATTTTGTTATCATTATTTGCACTTAAAACACATTAAAGTATGATTCATTAATGGTGAAAATATAGTCTAATTCACCGACTATCTCATACCAGCAGAGAGACAGTAAACACAAAGTGAGAAGCAAGAGATTATAGTAATCAACCTTGTCTTACATCCGGCTGACTTAGAACAATAACAAGTAACTAGAGAGAAGAGAGCAAAAAGTTTGAGTGTGAGAGAGAGAGCTTTTGAACCAAAGTGTTCGTGTGTTGTGCTAATGAAAGAGCAATGTATATATAGTTTGAAACTAGTTAGAAAAATAAGGTAAAAATCAAAGTCAAGAAGTAATTATGGGGACTCAGAATCAATCAACATAAAATCAATGTAAGTACTCCCTTCAATTAAGGAGTTAACTTCGAACGGTAATAGACATGTGAAAAATAAGGAAGGAAGTCATACAAGGCTGGAATATAACATAGTACAAGTATGGAACATGTAATTAGGCTAGGTGCAGAATATTCTAATCAAGGAAAGTACTTAAGAATCAGTTTGACAGCATAATCGACCACAAAATAAGGCAAAAAAATATTTTAGAGGTTGAAATTAGTAAAGAATAGAGGATACCAATCACAGGGATTCAGGGATTCCAATAGAAGGCAATATTAGCTAAAGGAAAGTACCAAAATGAACAGAACAAACACATAATAGGCCAGGAGAGGCAAAAATCAGAACCCTAATAAGCACAGTAAAATAAAAGTCACATAAAATCAGGGATCTAACTAGAACATATTACTAACTTAGGGGAAATTACCATGAATCTCTATGAACAGATGGAATAAACACACAATAGGCAAGTAGAGGCAAAAAATCAAAAACCCTAATAAGCCAAATTGGGTGAAAATCACACAAAATCAGGGATTCGCATAGAACGTAGTATGAATTAACAGAATAAACATGATATGAGCGGAATAAGCAAAAATCAGAAACCCTAAGGAACATGATAGGGTAAAATCACATAAACTCTGAATGAATTCATAAATAACAGACATGCGAATAAATCAAATGAACAAATAAGCAAAAACAGACTCAGAACCCATGATTAAGGCCAAGAAACTTAGGGTTTTGACATAATAAGTCAGACAAAAAAGGGAAAAGCTTAAATAGACATTTAAACATAGTGAAAATCATAGAACAACACTTAAAATCAGAAGAAGAATCATTTTTGAAAAGGGGTCAAGAAACCCTAGTTTGAAGATGAAGAGGCGTTTTAGAAAAATCGGAGAAATCTTTAAGGAAAACAACAAAATAACTCAGGATATACTCAGATCTATTACAAATCTAAGAAGTCAATAGCTAAAGTTAGGGTTTCAGAGAGAGATAACCCATATATGAGAGAATCGTCTTAGAAACCATAGGTTTTAGCCGGAGATGGAAGGATCATACTCGGACAGGCCAAGGATGGCCTGAGAACGACATGTAAAGGCCATGGGGTGAGTTGAACCGCCTCTAGTTCCTTTGAGGTCCTTAAGGTAGCAGTAATCCGGCGTGTGAGGGAGCCATGGAGGCTAGGGATGGTGGTGGAACCACCACCGTTACCGGCGAGTCAACGACCAATGAGAGAGCTTAAGTTTAGCAGAGGGAACTTGAGAGAGATGAGAGGGATGTAACGGCTGAGTGAAAGAGAGGAAATGAGAGGTAAGGGGGGGGGGGGGGGGGGGTTGGTTAATCTTTAGGGTTAATTAAGGTAAGAGGAGATCTGGACCGTTGATTAAAACTGATCAACGATCCATATTAGACAAGGAATTGGGACGGGTAATTATTGAATGGGGCCTGGGGTATTTGGGTTGTTTTAATTGGGTTGGGGTCTGATTCAATTAGCCTATAATTGAAATAAAACTAGGTTATTTGTTAAATACCCAATGCAATTAATTAAAACAATTTACAAAACAGCTGTTAATTATAAAAAATAAATTTCATGCATAGAAAATAGTTTAAAACTGATCATTCAGTAATTTAACATACAAATAAAATCATATGGTTGGGCTATTATTGCAAAGTTATTGCAATTATAGCCAAAAGGTGCCAATTTGGCTAATTATAAAATAATTTGGTCTTAATAAGACTAAAAACAATAAATTAGATGAAGAAATGTATTTGAAATAATTTGTGATGCAATTTAGTAATTATGAATTGGAAATAAAATGCTGGATAAATTAATAAAATATAGGAAAATTATGGAAAAAATATCAATTGCTATTAATGCATGATTTTGAAGATATATATGCAATTTAAAATATGTTTTGGAAACAATTGGGTATCAACAGCTGCCCCTCTTTACCTGGAAAGGATGAAAGAGTTTGTCGGGTAAAGATATGATGGCCAATTTTGACCGAGCGAAACAGTTAGAGAGATTTTGGGTCGCAACCTGGTTTTTGAGCTGCCTACATATCCCTGGTTTTACAGGAATCAGGCCATATTTAGTTCAGGATTCATCGACGAAGTATACCGATGAAGTTTTACAAGAATGGACGCAATGTATGGGCTTGGGGTGAATAAACGGCTTACGGGAATGGTTAGGAGAACTGGAGCGGGACCGCTGCTACTAGGATGACCGTTGATTTGCCGGATTACCTGCAAATAATCAATACAAGCATATATTGTGTGTAATTTAAACATGATGCATGTTCCCGTCGGACTATGAATGTTTTCTTTAGACGGTTAACGATGACGTCCTCAGAACATGACGTCCTGGGCCATGAATTGCTCGATGTAGGATTCGCAGGCCATGAAATGATGTTCTCTGGACATGAGGATGGTGCCTCCGAACCATGACGCTTTTGAATAATGATATGTAAAATGATTAAAAGAGATCCTCAGGCCATGACATGGTGTTATCGGGCCATGAAGATGGTGCCTTCAAACGATGAATCCTTTGGATAAGTTGGCGATATTTCAGCCCATGAAGATGCAATAGTATGATGTTGACAAGACATAGCTTAGTCTTGTGTATTGGAAGGGCAGATCTTATCCCGAAAGAAAAGCGAAGTAAATAGTGCTTGAGACAGCGGTTAGTCTCGAAAGTAAATTGGAGGCAGATCTTAGCCTCAAAAGACAGAATGGTAGCCTTATGCAAGTGGAAGGCAGAATGGTAGCCTTATGCGAAAATGCAGATGGAGGTAGAGCTTAACCTCGGAAGGCATAATAGTAGCCTTATGTAGGTGGAAAGAACAATGGTAGCCTTATGCAATGCAGATGCAGAGGGAGTCTTAGTCTCGAAGGGCGGAATAGTAGCCTTATGCAAATTGGAAGGCATAATAGTAGCCTTATGCAATAATGCAGATGGAGGTAGAGATTAACCTCGGAAGGAAGAATGGTAGCCTTATGCAAGAATGCAGATGCAGGTGGAGACAATGCTTAGTCTCGGAAGGCAGAATGGTAGCCTTATGCAAGTTGGAAGGCAGAATAGTAGCCTTATGCAAGTTGGAAGGCAGAATGGTAGCCTTATGCAAATGGAAGGCAGAATAGTAGCCTTACGCAGATGCGAATGCAGCGGGAGACATCGTTTGGTCTCAAAAGGCATAAAGATAGCCTTATGCACGAAATAAAATAACAAACGATAGTAGAGTTTCTTAGCTGATAGCAGATTGCGGCAGTGCGATTATTTGTGAGCATTGTGACTACGGAACATTATTTGTATGCGCTGATAGCAAATGTCGCCAAGTGTAGTGGTTTGTGAATCGTATTTTGAACAATGCATGTTTTTAGGCGGACAATTCGTTCAGAGATTTTGCAACCTTAGTGCCTGTATCCAAAGAAATATCGTGAGTTTTGTAAGGGGGGAGGTTAGTTCGTATCCGTGCTGACTTTGCTTGACTTGTCCGCTTGATCTGATGATACTGTCTGTATCATTGGGGTAGCGTTGCTAAACAAAGGTGTTTCAAGTACAAACATGCATGATTTTGTAAAAGTATAACATAATGTATAGTTTTAAGTGATGTTTTGGATGAACCGATGACCGTGACGCGGTTCGAGACATTGCAACCTCTCTTGTTACAGAATATTGAGGGTCCTCTTCAAAATTATGCCCCAGTATGATAGGTTGATGTTCTGACTGCTACTTGCTGTGGTGATCGGCTGAACTTGCTCCGGAATTTTGAGGGTCCTCCTCAAAATTCTGCCGTAGTTTCCAATTGCGGGGGAAAATGAATTTTTATTGAATTGTGACCGAACCCATAGGGCTTCCTACATATCCCCTATTAAACGGGAATCAAGTCAGGCGTAGTTCAATTTACAACGAAGCATAAAGCATTACACATAGTAACGCTTGACTGCATCTGAATTGATTGGCTTCGGCCAGACTTCTCCGTCCATTTTTGCAAGTATCAGTGCTCCTCCTGTCAAAACCCGATGTACCATGTATGTACCTTGCCAGTTGGGAGAGAACTTCCCTTTAGCTTCGTCTTGATGTGGGGAGATTTTCTTTAACACTATCTGCCCCGGTGTGAACTGTCTTGTCTTGACTCTTTTGTTGAAGGCTTTGGTCATTCTATTCTGATAAAGTTGACCATGATATACTGCATTCATTCTCTTTCCGTCTATGAGGTCTAATTTCTCAGAACGATTTTTTAACCATTCTGCATCGCTGAGCTCAACTTCTTGTATGATCCTTAGGGAAGGAATTTCTATCTCAGCGTGAATAACAGCCTCTGTACCATAAACCAACATATAAGGGGTTTCCCCGGTCGATGTGCGGACCGTGGTGCGATATTCCACTAAAGAGAATGATAACTTCTCGTGCCACAGCTTGTGCTTTTCTGTCATCTTCCTTAGTATCTTCTTGATGTTTTTGTTGGCGGCTTCTACAACTCCATTAATCTGAGGTCAGTAGGCTGTGGAATTCTGGTGTTTGATTTTGAAGGTTTCACACATAGCTTTCATTAAATCACCGTTGAGATTGGAACCATTGTCGGTGATGCTTGATTTTGGGATTCCGAATCGACAAACAATGCGGTCGCGGACAAAGTCTGCCATGACTTTCTTAGTCACAACTTTGTAGGATGCTGCTTCGACCCATTTGGTGAAATAGTCGATGGCTACCAGAATGAACCTGTGTCCGTTGGAGGTGGCATGCTCGATTGGTCCAATAACATCCATGCCCTAGGCGGCGAACGACCATGGTGAGCTTGTTGCGTTAAGCTCGTTTGGAGGTATCTTTATCATGTCTTCATGTATCTACCAGCGGTGGCATTTCCGGACATACTGGATGCATTCTGTTTCCATAGTCATCCAAAAGTAACCATCCCGGAGTATCTTCTTCACTAAGACAAAACCGTCATATGCGGGCCGCAGGTCCCAACATGAGTCTCCTCTAGTAGCTTGGATGCTTCCTTTGCGTCGAAAAATCTTAATAATCCCAAATCTGGAGTCCTCCTATACAGAATTCCTCCGCTGTGGAAGACGTTGTTGGATAGTCTCTGAAGTGAGCGTTTTTAGTAGGATTTGCAAGCTCTAGGTACTCTCTTCTTGCCAAATATTCCTTGATGTCATAAAACCAAGGCTTTTCGTTTGCTTTTTCTTCGACATGGGCACAGTAAGTAGGTTGGTTATGGATCTTCACTGGAATGGGATCAATGAAATTCTTGTCTGGATGCTGAATCATAGATGACAAAGTAGCCAATGCATCGGCGAACTCATTTTGGATTCTGAGGACGTGCCGAAATTCTATCTTTGTGAACCTCCTTCTCAATTCCTACACGTGATGCAGGTACGACAATATCTTGGAATTCTTGGTCGCCCATTCTCCTTGTACCTGATGTACCAGTAGGTCTGAATCCCCAATCACTAACAGCTCCTGAACGTTCATGTCAATGGTTATTTTGAGCCCTAAAATGCAGGCTTCATATTTGGCCATGTTGTTGGTGCAGGGGAATCTGAGTTTGGTAGACACCGGATAATGCTGACCGGTCTATGATATTAGAACTTCTCCAATGCGTTTCCTTTGAAATTCGCTGCTCCATCGAAGAACATTCTCTAACCATCATAGGATTCTACAATGTCTTCTCCTATGAATGATACCTCTTCATCGGGAAAATACATTTTCAGAGGCTCGTATTCTCCGTCCACGGGGTTCTTGGCAAGGTGGTCCGCCAGTACCTGTCCCTTGACCTCTTTCTGAGTCACACAAATAATGTCGAATTCACTTAGCAGGATTTGCCACTTGGCTAGCTTGCCAGGGGGCATGGGCTTCTGAAAGATATACTTCAATGGATCCATTCTCGATATGAGATATGTAGTATAGGCACAGAAATAGTGCCTCAGCTTTTGAGTTACCCAAGTCAAAGTGCAGCAGGTGCGTTCCAATATAGAATATCGGGCCTCGTACGGAGTGAATTTCTAGTTGAGATAATAGATGGCTTGCTCCTTTCTTTCTGTTTTATCGTGCTTCCCCCGAATGCAGCCGAAGGCTCCATCCAATACTGCAAGGTAGAGTAGAAAAGGTCTACCTGGCTCAAGCGGTATTAGGACTGGTGGTGTTGACAGGTACTCCTTGATTCTATTGAAATCCTTTTGGCAATCATTGGTCCATTTGGTTGCAGCGTCCTTCTTTAGCATTTTGAAGGTCGACTCACAGATAACTGTTGACTGTGCTATGAACCGGCTGATGTAGTTAAGCCTTCCCAAGAAACTCATCACATCTTTCTTATTCCTTGGCGGCGGTAGTTCTTGAATGACTTTGACCTTCGACGGATCCAGTTCTATCCCTCAGCGGCTGACAATGAACCCCGGCAACTTTCCAGCAGGAACCCCGAATGCATACTTCGCGGGATTCAACTTCAGATTGTATTTTCGCAATCTATTGAAGAACTTCCTCAAGTCTGCTATGTGATAAGTGGCTTTCTTGGATTTGATAATAACATCATCCACGTATATCTCAATCTCCTTGTGAATCATGCCGTGGAAGATAGTGGTCATAACTCTCATGTAGGTGGCTCCTGCATTCTTCAGGTCGAATGGCATCATTTTGTAACAGTACACTCCCCACGACGTAATCCTGTAGCTCATGCTTGGCGCAATTGTCAATCAAGATGTGTATATTTGGCAAAGGGAAGTCATCATTCGGACTGGCCCGGTTGAGATCCTGGTAGTCGACACAGACTTTGACCTTCCCATCCTTCTTTGGCACTGGCACAATTTTGGCTAACCATGTGGGGTACTCGACTACCCGTGAGAACTTTGGCGTTGATTTGCTTGGTGACTTCTTCCTTGATTTTCAAGCTCATATCAGGCTTGAACTTTATGATCTTTTGCTTTACCGGCGGACACATTGGATTGATTGGCAGTTTGTGAGCCGCAATGGATGTACTCAGACAAGTCATGTCATCGTACGACCAGGCGAATATGTCCTCATACTCTTTCAAGAATTCCGTGTATTCCTTCTTTTCTGATGGTGACAAATGAATGCTGATGCGAGTTTCCTTGATATTTTCTGAATTTCCCAGGTTGACAACTTTGGTTTCGTCCATATGGACTTAGGTCTGTTCTCAATATTCTCAACTTCTTTGACAATCTCTTCATGTGTGTCATTTTTCTCTGAATTAATGTCCGTTTGTTGCGTTGTCTCGTTGCATGTCACAGTCATTGGTTCATCAAGACAAGTAATAGTAATGATGTACAGGTAAAGTGATGAGAGAAAAATGATAGCAATAAATATTTTGATTCATAAGAAAATTAAAATGCTTTTGACAAACTGAATAATTGTTTTGAACATTGAAGATCTTATTGCAGGAATTGAAGAATGCGAAAAGAAAAATCATTTTAGTAAATAAAACAGTGAATAATGCTTGTTTTAGCCTTGCTACCCCGAGGCTCGTCGGGCTTTGGTTGTCCTGATGGTCCAATTCTTAAGGCATGCTACTCTGCTCACCGCTTGTATGGAAGGGCCTTCCTCCCCCTCCTCCTCAAGAACAACACAACAATCCATATCATTGTCCTCCAGAAACAAGTTCCTCATTGCTGCAAGTGCTTCTTCTTCATCTGACCCATAAATAATGTCGGCAGCTGGAAGGTCTGCTCCAGATGCGGTATCTGCTTCTCCAGTGGGTAGTAGTAAGGACCACGCTAAGGTGGTGACCAGTCGTTATACTCTTGCTAAGTATAGTCGTATCCCAGACCAAAAGTGGTGCCATGGCTTTTGATCTTGATAGGTTTGGAGATCCCTTGGAGGTTCTTGCCGAGCCCTTTGCCAGGCTCGTACCCACTCCAGCTTAGTATGCTTTCGATTTTGCTATCCCACTATTTGTCTTTGTCAATGGCATTGACCCGTTCAATGTGGTGGTAAGTTTCTCCACCTAGCTTCTGTCTTCCCTCGATTGCCAGAATAGTCCGGCGGTTGTAAATAGGGTTGCTACCGTCACCGTGAATGATCACTTCCTGGTGATTCCATTCGAACTTCACGGCCTGATGCAATGTTGATGCTACGGTCCCAGCAGCATGGATCCATGACCGTCCCAATAGCAAATTGTAAGATGCTGGCACATCTATTACATGAAAATCGATCTCGAACCAAGTTGGTCCCATCTGCAAGCATATGCTAATCTCACCGATGGTGGACCTTAGAGAACCATCGAAAGACTTCACATTGATTGCTCTATCCTTTATCTCATGTATCCCTTTACCCAGTTTCTTGAGTTTTATCAGTTGACAGATGTTAAGACTGGATCCTCCATCGATCAGGATTCTGGTGATGAAATAATCTTCATATTGTACGGTGATGTGCAGTGCTTTGTTATGCCCCAGCCTCTCAAGTGGCAGCTCGTCTTCATGAAAAGTGATCTTATGGCTTTCCAACACCTGGCCTACCATATTGTCCATTTCCCCGCTAGTGATGTTGTTCGGCACATAAGCTTCATTCAACAACTTCAACAAAGCACTCTTGTGCGTTTCAGAATTCTGCAGCAAAGAAAGAATGGATATTTGTGCCAGCGTCTTGTTCAACTGGTCGATGACAGAATACTCCTTGGCCTGTATTTTCCTCCAAAGATCATCCAGACCTGTCTCCATAAGGGGAGGACGATTGAAAGCCTGCTTGCTTGATTCGTCCAGATGTTCAGGGGTATAGACTCTACTAGTTCTTGTCATACCCTGTGCTGCGACAGCTTCTTCAGTCTTGACCTTGCCTTTCCTTCTCGCCTCGGCTGTATAGTCCCAAGGTATAGCATTTGTGTAGAAGGGTGGCGCGGTTTTCATCACCACTGGGATCGGTGCGACTATCCTCACTTCGAATGGAACATGTGCCTTGAGTGGCAAGACTGCAAACTCAAATGGTGCGGGTGCATTTGCCGAAGACACAAATTCAACCTCAATTGGTACTGGTGCCTTTGCGGATGGCGTTGCTTCATACTCAAGAGGTATAGACGTATTTACCTCAGCATCTTCACACTGTTGGATCTGGACTATGATTGGATTGAGAGTAACTGCCGGTTTCTTTGGGTTATCGCCTTCTATGATCAACCCAATCGATCCCTCGGAATCCCAGACATATTCTATTTGAATCATGTGGATACCTCCACCCCTATGGTCTGGCAGGGGACTGTTGTGGACGTTTGGAGCGGATTCTTTCGCCACAATGATCTTGTTATCAATCAAGGACTGTATCTTGTCTTTCAAAGAGCGGCATTCATCGATGGTGTGACCTTTCATGCCAGAGTGGTATGCACAAGATTTGTTTGGATTAACCCACTGAGAAGGATTTTTAGGGGTTGCAACACGGATGGGTGTGGCATAACCAGCAGCCTTGAGCTTCAGCTGGTCGATGGGTTCAGCGATGACGGTATACTATTTTTGAGGTTTGCGATCAAAATTAGGTCGAGGTCTAAGGAGGTTTTGGCGTGCAGGGGGTGATTGATAATGGGATGGTTGAGAATTGTAAGTGTGGTATACAGGAGCGGGTTGGGAGTATTTGGGTGAAGTAGGTTGATATGTCGGTGGTCGAGGTGATTGATAAGTTGGTGGTGGAGCTTGGTATGAGGGTGAGGGTGCTGGTAATTTGGGGTTGGTTGGTATGTGAGTGGTGGTGTTGGGTAAGTTTGGTATTTGAGTGGGGATTTGGTTCTTTGTGCAACCATCACGGCTCCCACGTCCCTTTTCTTGGACACATCACCAGACTGTAAAGTCTTATTTGTAGCTTGCAAGGCTTCAAAATTTGTGACCATGCCACTTTTAATACCTTCTTCGATCCTTTCTCCATCTTGATAATATAAGAGAATTTGTGGTTCTTAATCATCATCAACCGTTCATAGTACTGCGGGTCCTGAGCCCGGACAAAGAACTTGTCCATTTTCTCCTCTTCTAAGGTGGGTCTGACCTTAGCAGCTTCGGACCTCCAGCGAGTAGCATACTCGTGAAATGTCTCCGTGGGCTTCTTCTTCAAATTCTGGATGTAGAACACATCTGGTGCGTTCTTTGTAATAAATCTGAATCTGTCCATAAATTCAGATGCCATGCTCACCCAGTTCGACCACTTCTTGGGATCTTGGCTGATGTACCAAGACAATGCATCTCCTTTTAAACTCCTCATGAACAACTTCATGCAGATCCTTTCATCCTTTCCTACTCCAACCAGCTTGTCACAATAGGTCCTCGGATGGACCCTTGGATCACCTGTACCATCGAACATTTCGAACTTCGGAGGTTTGTACCCCTCAAGTAGTTCGATATAAGGTTGAATGCAGAGGTCCTCATAATTCAGCCCTTCGACTCCCTTGACTCTCTCAACGCCTTGAAGCCGGTTGGTTAGCTTCCTAAGTCCCTCGGCCAAGTTCTTGATAAGCAGGTCCTTTTTATCAGACTCAGATGTGTATGGGATATGTGGAGTGGAGTGTGGCATGGTCTCCACGTAGATAGGATTGTTGTGGTGGCCTAATGCATGGGTGTGGAAATGGTCGTTTGTGGAGTCTTGAGGTTCTGGGATAAGTAGTGAAGTGTTATTTGGGGTATGGCAGGTGTTACACTGGTTCTTTGGTGGAGTAGCGTGATGGCGAGGTGCGAGATGATTCTGTTGTTTTTGGCCATTCTGAGGAGGTGTAGGGTTTTGAGCATTGGGGAAGTGGACGTCTGGGACGTTGAGGGAGAATGACAGGTTGGCCAGATTTCGAACCTGATCGAGCTCTTCTTGGAATTTCAACAGTTTATGTTCAAGCTGTGACACATTCTCATTAGGAACCCGAATACCCCTGGCCATTAGCGGCCTCTACCCGTTCACTTGTGTTCTCCTTCCTGATGTTGTTTAAATCTTCCATTTTATTCTTGCCCTTGTTCTTGCCTTTAGGAGGACTAGGAGGATGAGTGAGTGGAGGGCCCCTGGATCTTGTGAGATAAGCTGATGATGCCAGAGTGCACGAACTAACCTTTGGGGAGGGGAATAAATAAAGAAAGAAACAAAACAAAAACAAAAGTAGCCAAGTCAGTGAGGATTATGAAAAGTATTGCAATATTTAAGCACATAGTGGAGGAATGTAAAATGCGTCCTAATTTGGGAACCCCTTTGTGCCTGAGGTAGGCCTAGAGACAAATTGATTTGGAGAAATTGAAATGCTAGATGCCTCATTTTATTGATAAGAAAATAGACGAATCCCAAAACGACACTAAATAAACAGGAAGTAAAGGTCACTAATGGCCATTGGCCTTATTACATTGATAAAGTAAAAGAAAGACATTCCTATCTACTTGGTCCCAGAAGGACCTTCCCCATACTCGGCATTATTTCTTCCCTCGAACAGCTTCCCCAACTCGCAAAGTCCCAGCAGCAGGTATGCTCTGGCTAGATTGTCCACCTTCAGACCCTTCAGCCTTCTGACAGTCTTCAACCCTTTTGAGGAATTTTTCTTCCAGCTCGACTATGCCTCATTCCACGTATCCTAACCTCGTGCTGGTACTAATAGCCATATCTTTCCATTCCTCAATCATCTTCTTGTTGGACTCATGTATCTCGCGGTGTTCGCCCTTGCATTCTCGGATCATTTTACGTAACTAGTTGTATTTGACTTGCGCCTTGGCCTTTTAATCTATAATCCTGTGGCCTTGAACGAACCCTGGCTTGCCCAGACCATCCCAATTGTATTCCAACAAACCAGAATAGAAAAGGGGTATAACCGGCATGATATCTGTCTAGCTCAATGGTGTTTTTATCCATTTGGATCTCGCAGTGCCACATGTGCTTGGCACTTGTGAGGACTATCATCATTTTGGAAGTCAGCTCGAAGATGGCTCATCTTGTCGACCTTGGGTATTACTTGCTTCCTACCTGCTTGCCTCATAACTCGAAGAGGTCCGTAAGGGTATGTTCCTCTTAGACCAATCAGTATCAGGAGCGGTGCATCTCTGGACCGGGCGATGAACTCCTTTGTTGGAAACCACTCAAACATCCATTGAACCTGTTCTTCATTTAGATTATCAAAGAGCTCAACCCATCCTTTGGCATTCTCAGGCCGAGCGAACATGTTGGGGATGTAATTCATTCGCTTTGGATGGTGGAAAGCGACATGGTCATCCCAGACCCTTCGATGAACTTCTTGTCGGTATTTGCCCTTTTGGATATGTTCCATAAGCCAAAGCTGAAGTAGTAGATTGCAGCCTTCGAAGTGTCTCGCTACTCGTTGACACTTCTCCAAGGCTCGGTATATGTCTGCAATGGTCATGGGTACAAAGCTGAATGTCTGCCTACCAATCCCCTCCATTAGGGTCTTGGTTACCATAGCCAGCCTAGTATGGATTCTCTCTTTCTTCATTGGAAACATGATCAGACCTAGGAAACAAAACATGAAGACGAATACCCTACAATGGATGTTTCCCAAGGATGTGATGGCAAAACCATCATGGTAGGTACGGTATGATTTGCTATGCCCATACCTTTCGTACAATTAGTCCAAAGAGATGTACGATTCTTTTAAGCATACCAGTTCTGCATTCTTCTTCAAACCCTTCATTTTAAGGAAACCCTTGCCTGTGCGGTTCTCGGGCATTAGAAACCCCGGGGTTTTCCACACTAGGCCGGCCAGTCCCCCTATCTACTCTAGCAAAGGTGTTATTTCAATGTCCCCAAAGCGGAACACGGCCCTTTCACAATCCCAGAACAGGGTAGCAGCCTCTATTATCATGTTGTTAGGCTGGATCTTCAAGAGAGATGGTAGATTACCCAGATATTTTCTGATGAGGGCTTTGTCACTAGAGTGTAGATATGCCCACCAACTCAGCAGTCTTGGGTGGATATTGGAGACCATGCCAAATTTGGGGAGTTCGTGCCTCATATTTCTGCAAGGCAAACAAGGTTAGGCCCTTACTCCCACCAGACTCGACTATTTAACATCACCAATTAGCATGAAGCGTTTAGTTCTCCAAATAAATGCACAGAACGTGGTGATGTCCGTTTGGGTTTAGGGAAACCCCGTGGAATTTTGGACAAGGCTATCTTAAAGGCTATAGTGCGGACAACACTTTAGCATGGCTATGTTTGACCATGATGCATGCAACAGTATAATGGAGTAAGGTTTCTATAGGGTTTTAGACTGGTACCCTTGAGCGGAAAACTCAAGGGGGAAAGGAACGAAATCGTCGACAGCACCGCTGATCGACTAGTTTTATCGCAAATAAGCCTTTCTGAATTTAGGGGGTAATAATATAGGAAGGGCGTAGCCACTCATCAAGCGTTGCTATAGTATTTTGTTTGGCACGCGTGGAGTATGAATGTTGAGCATGATTATGCAATAATAATAAGCATCAAAAGTAGGCTGTCATGTATTTTCACGTTAAGAAAGCGGTAAATACAACATTTATGATTTAAAGCAGTTACAAAGGAAAACAAAGAAACATGTCGTTTTGTTTTTGGGGAATAATAATACTTGAAAAAAAACAACTAATTTCACATAAAAGGGGAAAAGGAAAGGGTGAAAAATATTAATAAAGTAAATGCATAAATCCACAAAGCAGTTTGAAATGGTAAAAGCCTATAATCCCCAGCAGAGTCGCCATGCTGTCGCGCCCCCTTTTCTTCAAACTCCTTTCGGGTCGGTCAAGGGTTTTTGACATTATTGGGACAACTCGTTTCCTTTTGGGAAAGGGGTAAGTAAGATTTAAAGGGTCACCACCTAACGATTTAAGGTGTGTTACGACACCTATTTGAGGTCATTTATAGACATTGATTTGATAACCAGAGATAGGGTAAGCGCTTGAAATTATTCTAGGGGGAAGGTATTAGGCACCTGATCACGCTCAACTGTGTCTAATAAAAGACTAAGCGGGCGTTGCAAATATAATCCGGGGTATTATGCCCAGAGTCGAATCCCACAAGGAATTAACGTATCAATTGAAGTCTTTAGAGTACTAAATTCTCGCTAGTCAACTTCCTCAAACTTTGTGAATATTACTTGGTGTTGTTTTTACTACTACAACTGAACAAAATTAATAAAACTACGATTAACTAACAAGAAGTGTAAACTATTGGAATAAAGGTCTAAGGCAATGGTTTCCCCCGTTGGTCCTTTCCTAGTTGTATGTTGTTATAGCTTTGATTTGGTTGTCTCTATCAATCATGAACTCTCCAGTTATCGTAAATCTTTCTCAAGCATTTATGACAATTTACTAGACGCACTCTCTCGAGCTACGCTAGCTATATTTACGTTACGGTTCACTTTAGATTGCACCCAAGGTATATTATTTCTAACCCAACCTCTAAACCCTCGGTTATGACTTTCGTCTATACTCCGGGAGTGGTGTTGTTCAACAACTACCTAAATATGCACTCTTTCTCAAGCAGATACATAATAAATAGGAACCGCTAGTTGAGGGCCCTTCAACTAACTACAATCAAAACGTAGTTGAACAAATAGAGATGAATAACCAACTCA
>ML297380.1:0-15587 GCA_005239495.1 Nicotiana undulata
TGGTCGTCCGCCTGCTGATAGATACTGATCGCGGTGTCACTCCATACGGTGAGTTGTCTTCTTAGCGTCTTCCTGACAGCGCCTCTGGAGCCTTCTAGTTTCATTTTGCTCAGTCTTTTGTTCCAAACTGCAGCTTGTATATTTTTGTATATGTATATTTCAGTTGTTGTATCTATGTAGCCGCCCGTTGACACTGTGACACTAGTCCTGGCACACACTTGTTGTAGTTATCGGGGTTGTATATGTATTGGGCCTAGCTGTGGTTCAGCTTGTTTCTACGGCCTTACCCCATGTTGTTATCGTATTCCGCACTTTCATTGTTATTGTTGTTCGTTGGCTTGCCTAACCTCGCTGTTAGGCGCCATCACGACCTGGACCGGTTTTGGGTCGTGACAAGTTTCTTATGCCTGACATACCCAAATATAACGGGACCACTAACCCTAATGAGCATGTTACCTCTTACACATGCCCCATTAAGGGTAATGATTTGGAGGATGACAAAATCGAGTATGTGTTGTTGAAAAAGTTTTGATTCAGGGTCGAAGATCAGACGTTCACAACCGATATCAATCGAAGATCAGGGTCGAATATAACTAGTTGGGAGTCCCATCATGTTCAGTGCATCCAAATCGGTCGACAGGTAAAAACCAGAGGGACGCTGATAGAGAGCCAAGTCTGAATAAAGATCGGTATCAACCATATATTGCATATCGAAGGAATAACGATCCAGGACGCAACTCCACACGAAATGATCAAAGGAGCGATCTAGGACAAATTTCTCGTGGACTTATGAGGAAAACCTGTTTTGATAAGTATGCGAATCCCACAAAGGCATCTCGGCTATCAGAGTACAACTTCAGCGTTGATGCATCAGGCATTGTGTCAGCTATCGGAAGGATCAAAGACACTAGTTGGCTCAGACCTATACAGACCGATCCTTCTCAAAGGAACCCAAATTTGATGTGTAAGTATCATGTCACACACGATCATAGGACCAAAGAATTTAGGAATCTGAGGAAGAAGGCCGCCCGTCTATTCAACGAGGGTCATCTTCGGGAGTTCCTCAGTGATCGACCCAAAAATCACTTTAGGGAAAGGGACAACAACAGGAAGAATGAACAAGAAGAACCTCACACATGTCATTCATATGATCGTCGGCGGGGTCGACGTTCCACAAGGATCTATATTCAAACGCACTAAGTGTCTATCACTAGAGAGAAACGGACTCGATACTATGTGCTCGAAGGCACTTTATCATTCAATGACGAAGAAGCAGAAGGCATTTCTCAGCCACACAACGACGCTCTGGTAATTTCTATCTTGTTAAATAAAATTCAAGTTAAGCGTGTTTTAGTGGATCCAGGTAGCTCGGTAAATATCATCAGATCAAGGGTCGTGGAGCAGATCGGTCTGCAGGATCAAATTGTACTTGCATCTCGAGTCCTAAATGGCTACATTATGGCTAGTGAAACAACTAAGGGGGAGATTATCCTATCGGTAAATGTGGCCGGAACCATCCAAGATACTAATTTCTATGTCATCGAAGGCGGCATGAGAACTGCACGGAAGGTCTTGAATCTACAACACGAGGGCAGTATCGTCGACCCTCCACTAAATGATGAAGTTCCCGATGACGAATTATATAAAAACGATATACGGGGAGCAACATACTGCAAAGGAAATGTTTGCGATCGATGAAGTAACACAAATCTCGACACCATCGACCTCAGAAATATCGAGTACCAAAGATAAACAGGCGGCCAAATAGCAATCACCGCCCCCATGCTCGACCGAATCAGAGAAACAGGTGATAGATGAAGAAAAAGAGGAGGATTTTCCAACTCATCGAACCTTTGTTGTTCCCGAAGAATCGGATGCCACCAAATCAACGGTCGAAGAGTTGGAACAGGTTATACTGATCGAGTACCTGCCCG
Source organism: Nicotiana undulata (assembly GCA_005239495.1). Taxonomy (NCBI): domain Eukaryota; kingdom Viridiplantae; phylum Streptophyta; class Magnoliopsida; order Solanales; family Solanaceae; genus Nicotiana; species Nicotiana undulata. Next base: position 1,935 of record ML297380.1, read on the forward strand.
AGCAAAAGTTATACCTAGGAACGGGATTAACTCCCGAACTAAGGAAAAATCTTGTTCATTTTCTTATCGATAACATAGACTGTTTTGCATGGTCCCATTTAGACATGACAGGGATCCCGCCGGATATAACTACACATCGACTGAGCCCCGACCCCAAGTTCAAACCGGTAAAGCAAAAAAAGAAGGCCCCAGTCCGAGGTAAAGCATGTCTTCATAAAGGACGAGGTAACTAAACTTCTAATAATAGGATCCATTTGGGAGGTAAAATACCCCGAATGGATAGCTAATGTAATTATAATCCCTAAAAAGGGGAAAAACCTTAGAATGTGTGTAGACTATAAGGACTTGAACAAATCATGTCCGAAAGATACTTTTCCATTGCCTAACATCGATCACATGATCGATGCCATAGCCGGCCACGAGATCCTTACCTTTCTCGACGCCTATTCCGGGTACAAACAAATCAAAATGGACCCAGAAGACCAAGAAAGGACTTTTTTTATCACTAAGTTTGGAACATATTGCTATAATGTAATTCCCTTCGAGAAGACCAAGGTACGCAGTTTCCTGTTTATTATGTAAGCTGAACCTTAGGAGATGCAGAAACTAGGTACCCACACTTAGAGAAATTGGAACTTGCAGTGATAAGCGCTTCAAGGAAGTTAAAACCGTATTTTCAATGTCACCCCATGTGTATATTAACCACTTACCCACACCGCAATGTTTTGCACAAGCCCGAGTTATCGGGCTGATTGGCCGAATGGGTCGTCGAACTCAGCGTGTACGATATTGAATATCAACCCCGAACGGCCATCAAGTCTCAAATTTTAGCAGACTTCGTGGCTGCTTTCACGCCAACCCTCGTACCTCAAGTCGAAAAGGAACTTTTATTAAAATCAAATACATCATAGAGGGTATGGACCCTCTTCACGGACAGTGCCTTAAATGTTTAAGGGTCCAGGCTAGGCATCATTTTGAAGCCGCCTACGGGTAGCACTATAAGAATATCAAATAAAACTTCTAGATTGACTAACAATGTGGCCGAGTACGAGGACATGATTGCAGGTCTCTAGATAGCCAAAAGCTTGGGAGCCGAAGTCATCGAAGCTGAGTGCGACTCTTTACCGGTGGTGAACCAAGTGAACAAAACATTTAAAGTTCGAGAGGATAGAATGCAAAGTTATTGGGACAAATTACATGTAACTTTGCACCGTTTCAAGGAATGGACTCTACAACATGTCCCTCGTGAACAAAACAATGAGGCAGATGCATTAGCGAATCTGGGATCATCGGTCGAAGATGATGAGATCAACTCGGAGATTTTCGTTCAACTCTCGAGGTCTGTGATTGAGGAAGGTCATGCTGATATAAATTCTACAGCTTAACTTGGGACTGGAGGAATAAATACATCGAGTACTTGAAAAATGGAAAGCTCCCATCGGACCCTAAAGAATCAAGGGCCCTTCGAACTAAAGTCGCTCGTTTTACGTTAGACGAAGACGGAACATTATACAGAAGGACATTCGATTTACCATTGGCAGTGTGTTTAGGATTGGGAGATACTTATTATGTCCTACGAGAAGTCCATGAAGGCACTTGTGGGAACCATTCCGGCGCTCCACTAATTCGGAAAGTCATTAGAGCATGATACTACTGGGATAGCATGGAATAAGACTCTAAGGAGTTTGTTCGAAGATGCGATAAATGCCAAAGGTTTGCACCGATGATTCACCAGCCCGGAGAGCAACTTCATTTAATCTTATCCCCGTGTACATTCATGAAATGGGGAATGGACATCATCGGCTCTCTGCCTTCGGCCGCAGGTAAAGGTAAGTTCACTTTGTTTATGACTGACTATTTCTCTAAATGGGTTGAAGCACAAGATTTCAAGAAAGTCAGGGAGAAAGAGGTGATAGATTTCATATGGGATCACATCGTATGTAAATTTGGGATACCCGCATAAATAGTATGTGACAATGGTAAACAGTTTATCGGCAACAAAGTAACAAAATTTCTCGAGGATCAGAAAATAAAGAGGATACTATCAACACCATATCACCCTAGTATAAATGGACATGTTGAATCAACAAACAAGACTATCATCCAAAACTTGAAGAAAAGGCCGAACGAAGCTAAAGGGAAATGGAGGGAAATTCTACCCGAGGTCCAATGGGCATATCGGACAACGTCGAAGTCCAGCACAAGAGCAACTCCATTTTCCTTTGTATATGGATCTAAAGCCTTGATTCTAGTCGAGGTCTGAGAGCCCAGTTCCAGGTTTCATCATGCAACAGAGAAATCGAACCACGAGGCTATGAACACTAGCCTCGAATTGTAAGATGAAAAACGAGAAGATGCACTTGTTCAAATGGATGCACAAAAGCAACGAATAGAAAGGTACTACAATAGGAGAACCAACCTTCGTTACTTCAGAATCGGGGACTTAAACCTAAGAAAAGTCACCATCAACAATCGAGATCCTAATGAAGGGAAGCTTGGCCCTAATCGGGAAGGACCCTACCAAATCCTCGATATAGTCAAGAAATGATCTTATAAACTCGGAACGATGGATGCCAAACCACTGCTGAAAACTTGGAACATATCACTTCTCAAGCGATAATATTGTTAAGGTATGACTTTTTCTTTTCTTTCGTTTATATACATATTCGGCACTAACTCGTTGCAGGAGTTCGGCAAAAGGCATCGAGACCCCAAGTTTTAAAGTACGCGTTGCACTTTTTTCCATTAGATATGCTTTTATCCAAAATTATTTTTTCCGATATGGTTTTCAACGAGGCAACAACTATGTGCTACCTGAGGACAAATCAACAGTATCCAAGGCTTCTTTGCAATCAACCTCGAATACTGGGGGGCATCACCCTCGGATATCATGTACCTCGTGTCAAAGGGCCTCGATAGGGGAAACTTTTCTAATGGGCCAAACGGTCGAATGAACCGGATCCATATAGATTAGTTGAGTCCCGATGGCAAAACATGTACACATGTATAAATTATTCAAAGAAGCATTCTTTCTTTATCAAACATCTCCTGTCTTGGAGCAAATTCTCTACTATGCATTTCTCATACTTATGATTTTGATCTACTATGCAATCTCATACTTATGATGTTGTGTAAAATGGCTCAAGAGCCAATTGCAAACATACTTCAGACACTTGGGGACTGCATACTCGAGTTATCTAAATTCGAAGTCACAAGACCTCAAAGAGGCACCCCTTGTTATATATTCCAAGTCCATCATTCTCGAGGACTAACACTTCAAACAAGTTCGAAATGTTATCGGGAAATAAGTCCAAGAGACATACCCGAAGGCTACGACCATATTAAAGGCTACATCCGAGATAATGCAGCTCGGAGACGTCCGAATTCCGCAATAAACAATAGGCCTTCAAATACTTTGAAAAATTGGTTAAAAGGCTACCCTCGTCAAAATAATTAAAAAGGGCTTCGATAAAATCAGCCCTCGAAAAACCAAAATGCTTCGATAATATCAGCCTTTAAAAAACCTTAGAGGTATCAAACTATCTTAACACAAACGTGCTAAGTCACAAAAGGAAAAAGGGCTTTCAATCATCGGACCCTCAAAACCCCAATGGGTAAAAAATAAATGCTAAGGCATAAAGAAATTTTTACTAAGTCTTTTAAGCCGAAAAGGGGAAATAATAGCCATTTTTAGAGGCCAAATCGGTCTAGTCTAAAGAGCCTAAGGCCGATACAGTTGGGGTTCGAGACCTTGTTCTCACTCAATTCGGACCTAAGGGTTCCACTATTCCGAGCTCCAATAAAGTCATCTTGAATATAGCTCGAAAATTCATCATAAAACCTTAAGGGGTATATTACTGTAAGTTTGAAACTTACCCACTACTTGATAAAAACCTAAGGGTTTGTTTTATTCTAAGTTCAAAATTCACTCGAACTTAGTTATATAAATAATGCTTTTATGGCTTCGATCAAGCCACCCGAGATAAAATCTCAAACATATTATCGAGATCGGGGACTAAACCCTCGATTAACTAAAAACCATAAGGGTTTGTCCTACTCTAAGTTTGAACCAAGGTTCACTCAATTAATAAAGTTACAGCAATGGAAGTTTTCACAAGGAAAAAACATAAAACATACTTGAACATGAAAACTATGAAGGCATTCGGAAAAAAAAAATTATACATTAAAGGATATATACAGGGGACCGGTCAAGGTCTTACAAAAAGAAAAGGAGAAAAAAAGAAGTTAAGTCCTAACTACGGTCGAGGCCGACCTCTCCTTCGGGGGCAGTTTCCCCGGGAAATGTTTCTTCTTGAGCAGCTTCTCCGAGAGCAACTTCTTCTTTAGGCCCCTCATCGGATCCACCTTGGCTGCCCTCTTCATAATCATCTTAATCGTCATAGGAGGAAAGCTGCCTAGCTTCGTCTTCGAGCACTTTAACTTGAGCAATTCCTTCGGAGAGGTCAAAACGTCAAGTGTTGATTTCCTCGAGGTTTTCCCTCCGGGATTGAAACTTTTCCAGGCCATTGCTCCACTTCTCCCGATCAAAAGCCTCCCTTAGCTGCGTTGTGGCAGCCTCAACATCATCCTGCTACATGGCGTTGGACTTGTCCACCATGACATTAGTCTTCTCGATCTCTGCCTTGGCCTCAGCAAGCCCGACTTCAAGTTCCAAAATTTTCTCTTTAATCCCTCAGAGTTGAGCCTCGACTGATGATACTTTTGCTAAGGTAGTCTCCTTTTCTGCAGCCAGGCGGTCCATACTCTCTTTCCACCGATTACAATCGGCCTTGACCTGATCTACCTCTCTATGGAGAAGATCGATCCTTTCTACCTTCTGCTACAGCTGAGATAGCGAAGTATTAGCCTCCATAGTTGAGTTGATTCCATACATTATCAAAAGGATGGTTACATGCTTGTCTAGTTTGGCCTCTTTTTCACGAGCCTTGGCAAGATCCGCTTGAAGGTCCTTTATGACCTCGTCCTTTTGGCCACAATGTAGCTTCAGAGCATCCTCTCCTCCGAGACATTCTGGAGTTCGGTCTCACACTAGCTAAGTTCAGCTCGAAACTTAGTAGAGGCCTATACAAGGAAGAAAACACAAGTTAGATTTATAGATAAAAAATGAAGAAAAATGACCAACATCACTGATACTTACCCGAGAAAAGAGACGTTGGGCCTCCTCCATAAGGATCGAAGCGTCGTTGATATCGGAGGCATCATCGGGCCTAGTAAAGAAATCCCGAAATGGATCACCTATGCTAGAGCCTCCGCCGATATCGGGAGTCTTCAACTTTCGGGCCTCCCTTATTGCCTCCTCGGAAAAGGTCAGTAGAGAAGGCAGTTGACATGTTGTCATGGCCCCAAGAAAGTCGCTTGGGGCACTCTGACCGACCTTCTAAGTCTCAGAATCGGCGCTATCCAGTGTAGATGCAGTTGGTTGAGAAATGATCTCGACCTCTGGAGACTCGGGATCCACTCCTGAATTTTTCTTTGAAGCCTCCTCAACACGAGGCTCAGTTGTGGCAGATTCCATCGTCTCGAAAGGTGTGGCGACTTTGACATCTTTCCTGAGTCGGACCGTCAGCGCCGAGGTATCTTCCTTTTCTTCATTGTCTTGATCTCTCAGTTTTTGGACTGAGTTCGCCGAGACAGCAGCCGTTTTCATCCTCACCCTTCGAGGCTTGGGCTTGGGGGCCTCGGACTGCGAGGCACTTTTTCTCTTCTTGTCCTTTTCTGGCTTCAGAGCCGGGACTTGGTTTCTCCTCCACCACTTGAAGGCCTCAAAAGGGCATCCTTGGTCAAGAGTGTGTGAAAGAAAATTAGCAATGAACAAATTATGAAATTGTTTCAGAATACGTGAAGAGAGATCCTTACCGTGGTTCTTGGCCTCCCACCTGCTTTTTTCCAAATCATGCCATGCTCGTTCGACGTGAGTGGAAGTCGAAGCTAGCTTAGGACCCAACCTTTGAGATCGGGTACCTCTTGAGGCATCCAAGGGACAATTGCATGTCAAAAAGGAATATTAGGCGAAGGCAAAAGAGGAACGAAGAACAGAATATGAAGAATCATTTACGATCGAGGTTCCACTCCATAGGGAACGACATTTTCTCCTTCGGTATTATGTCATGCGTCCTCACCCGTGTGAAACGGATCATGCAACCTCGATCATTATCCTCATCGATGCTCGAGAATAAGGCCTTTGTTGCCCGACATTGAAGCTTGATCAGCCCTCGATAGATTTGAAGCCGGTACAACCGCAAGAGGTGGTTCAAAGTGAACTCCAGCCCCTCGACCTTGCTGGATAAGAAGCACATCATGATTACTATGTGCCATAAATAGGGATGGATTTTCCCGAGGGTGTCTTGATACCTTTTTCAGAAGTCTAGGATCACCGGGTCGATGGGACCCAATGTGAAGGGGTAAATGTAAACACTTAGAAACCCCTCCACATGTGTACTGATTCTCTCCTGGGGATCGGGAATTTGCACCACGACCTCAGGGTTCCAATTGCAGTCCCTCTTCATGGCCTCGAGATGGCTCTCCGTTATCGAACACAGGTACCTTGACACATGTTCGCATCGTCTCGGTACCGATGAGGGGTTCTCGACCTTGAAGTGGATTTTAGTATACACGGGCCGGGAACGTACTCATGGGGGGACGGTTCGACCAACGTTTTGTCACCGGTCGGCCGGGAAGAGGAAGAGGAAGCCTTTTCCTTCTGGAGTACAGTCTTAGAGGTTTTCGCCATTTATTTAAGTGGAAAATGGCGAGGGGAGATGTGAAATTGGTGGTTCCGGTGAAAATAACGGCAATTTAACAGGCAACTATAGAGAGAAGATGAGAAGGGTTAGAAGGCTTTGAGACTTAATTAAAGCAAAAGTAAAGTTTGATTCAATTAATCAGATGGTATTTATAGGCTCACGACAACGGTTCGGTAACGCTAGTGGCCATCCACAAATTGACATGCATTAATGATTTAGGGAACCGAACAGACGGGACGTTTCGGTCACATCCGTCGCTTATGTCATGAAGATGACGTCATGATCGAGGTATCAGGGAATCGAGGCTCAAATTGTTTCTTATCGTTTTAATTTGAGAAACGCGGGGACTATCTTTATACGGTCGAAACCGGGTATGCCCGATTCCGTGGGCTCGATGAGCTGCCTCGAGAGTAAGCTCTTAATGGGTCTGATTCGAGCTCGATGGCAGAGTATGAAGCATGAAGATCGAAGCACTCGCTGAAGATCGATACCAAGCATGACTAACGTCGAGTAACGGAATAGCGAGATATTAGTAATCGACCAAATATCTCGGCAAAAATATCGGATGAAATTGAACCAAGAGGTTATTGACATCAATCATGGGATTTATTTTCGAATTTAAAGTTGTACCTTATTTAGGATTCCTCTACTATATAAAGAGGGACCCCATTCATTTGCAATATCAGACATTCACTGAGAAAATAATATACACGTTGCTCCCTATTTACTTGCTATCTACTATTATACACAGTTGTTCTTACTGTTCTTATTACTGGATCTCGAGACCACCCCGAATCAAGGTCGAAAGTACTACATAACGCTGGTTTGATTCATTTTGCTATCTACTTTATTTATTTAATTTGTTATTTATCAATTGGTATTGAACCAGGTCAAGTATATTTAAAACCACAATACAAGTTTAATTGTTACTCGAATTTTAGGGTAAACACTATTAAAATTGTTTATGGTTCTTTTAATTTTTCAATTGATTTAGTGACTTCCTCTTGGGTTCTTAAAAAATATTTTATTATGTATATTTAGTAATATCGATGGACACCATCGGTAAGTTTAGAATTTTAATTTAGTAATATAAAAATTAAAATATAAATAAATTCATATTCTGATGGCTATCCGTCGGTATTTGCAACAAAATTTGTAAATTTGGTTCAAGTCTACCGACGGACTCCCTAAGTCCGTCGGTAAATCTGGTACATATTTGGCAAGCAATACCTTTTTCTTTTACACCACCTGCCAGCCAGAATATTACAATACAAACTGAAATGGAACCACAATAAAACTCAACTTAACAACAATAAAATTAAACTATATTAAAACATACAAATTATCCCATCAAACATCCAAATTATACCATCAAAATCAAAACTATCCAACCAAACATCAAAATGTATCATTCAAAGTTAACATCCAACTAAACAAAAATCCACTAAACATAAAATCACTCATATTCGGATTCCCCCTCATCTTCTTCATCATTTGTATTATTTCCATCACTTTCATCCTCTTCATAAATGTGGCTTTTTGGCGGAGAGCGGGGCAGGCCGGTTAAGTGGTTAACTTGAGCTCTGAGGGAGTCGATGTCATTCCTAAGTGCGTCTCTAATCTTCTCTTCATGCTTTCTTTTTTCTCGTTCATCCGCATAGTTCCTAGAAAGTTGTTGAATTGTTTGCCGCATCTCCTCAAGGTCCTCGTTTCGTACGGTGGCAGATGTCCCAATACCTTGTAATCCACAAAAGAGAAGTGAAAAAAATACACGAAGAGTTAGAATTGAATAACACTATTTTAAAGCAATGCAATGACTTTGAACTAAATATTCCTGGTTCCTACACTACACGGAAGCATAAAAAACAGAAAACATGAGCATTTTCACTAAGGCCATTTTGTAGGCCTAAACGTGTCAAAGCCAAACTGAAGATATATAGATCAAATTGGGCTACCTGTTTTCAGAATTCGACCAAAAAATAGGTCATGACTTCTTTATAACCACGTCCACTGTTTTCTGTGTTAATATAAGTACGTAGTAACCAGTCTTTCAATTTAAAAATTCCATTGAATATATCTTATCACAATAGCCATGATGAATAGAATACTTATCATAATAAAACACATTTCATGCTAATGTTTATCAGTGCAACCAATATTATTACACAAAGATAACAACCAGTCTATTGATGAATAATGGAATCATTATACAATATTCTAGCATGGATCTAGAATTTTATTGGAAACATTAATAAACACACAAACACGCAAGCTCGCTAGACTGCACGACTAGCCATAAATATAAAAATTTTATTTATTAAGCATGCAATATATATAACATTGCATGCCAGATATTACCAATTTAATCCATCAAATGTTAATATATATTATAAAACATATACAGCAATAGTGCTAAGGATTGTGTACAAAATATGTGTACGTGAGTTAACAGAATATGTGTTATTCTTTTAACTGACTCCAAACCACAGCTAACAAAAAGAAGAGCTTATTAACCACAATGTATATACCTTGTAGTCCACACGCGAGGCGATGATAATTGCACTCGGAGGAAAGGCCATATGCTCTACCCTTATACACGCCTCCAACCACGTTCAACCACAATGAGAGAGTTTCTTCCTCCGATGTCATGATTGGCAGGCCTTGCTCATCGGTCGATTGACTCCTAACGAGCTCTTCCAATGCTTCTTTATACCGATTCTATATTAAAAGTCAAATTTAGTACTTTTCTACGAGTTTGCTCTATAATTAACAACATTATTTATACTAGTAGTAGATCATTTATAAGGAAACAAATAAACTATTATGATAAACATTTAAAATAACAATTAATCTTTTTTATGCAAAAATTGCTCAAACTAGTGTTGTCCTTTTCAATGTCCTTTATCTTCTTTATTTCGTTTTATATTATGAGCCAACCTACTATTTGTATATTTCTTCCTCTGTTGGTGGACAAGTTGAAGATAAACTAATGCAGCTAAATGCGTCAGGTGGTTCCCTAGTGGACCATTTTAGCCCTTCCCAGTAAAATTGGGTCCTTTCGTCTCTTATCCAGTAGTTTGGGTGTATAACCCTTGAGGTGAAAGAGTTCAGCAAACCAAATCAAGAAAATTCACCAAAAAAAAATAAAGCACACTAATTAAATTTGTTGGACCGCATTTTTCCAGATTTAGCAGAGCTAATTTCTCCAATATTTAGATTTTGAAGTAAAATACTGCTAGTACTTTATATTTTAATGAAAAGTTAACTTTAATATATAAACAATCGTTATAAAAAAAATTTAAGTTAATATCTTACATAGGTTTCCTCAGCCCGTGGCTCAACCCAAGCTTCTTCCCCAACTTTGCTTTTTGTGTGGGTCTTCTTCCACACCTCATCACGTTTCGCAGGTCTCTTAAGAGCAGCTTCCTACAAATGAAACAAAAAGAGTTAATAAATTTAAGTAACGTTAGAAAAAATTAAGACTTAGATCTCTAAATAATTACCAATCTCCTCTTAGTAGTCCCCATAGACACTAAACCACAAGTGTGCAACGAGCCACCCTTCTCAGAATTACGAGCCGCTTTTGCCTGTTCGCTCTTTTTAAATTCATCAGTGGCCCAGTATTTAAGAAGCTCTTTCCAGTGGTCTGGTAAAACCCAATCAAGCTTTTTACCTTTTCCCCGAGCATCAGAGAACGCGTTTGATAAACTATGAGCAATCTTCTTTTCAAAATTGCCTCTAATAACATGATCTTCGTCGGGGCTCCATGTGCACCTTTTCTGCAATCAAAATATATAGCGTTAGTAGATAAATAAAGTTAGAAAGATATATAGTTTTCGAAAAAAAATGTATATGTACCATAAAATCATTAAGCATCGCTTGCTGCTGACTATGTGGAATACTCCTCCAAGTCGGGTAGGCACCATTATAAACCTGCCTAATGGCAGCTGAAATTGCATTTGCAGCCGGTCTAGAAGGATAAAACCTGCAAGACAATGATAGAAATATTTATAAATTGTTAATTCCATAATTAAAATATAAGATAGACATTAAAATAGTTAAAAGATTAAGCATACCCTTGCCCTTCAGCAATGATACGTATTCTTTTAAGCCTATCTGCATGTTCAGGTGGTGGAAGATCTACATGTCCAGGTGGTGGAGGATTTGGACCATGAACAGAAGAAGGAGTCGAAGGAGTAGGCGATGCCTAAGAACTACTCGCTCTAATATTCAACCTAGAAATACGTGGAGATGGAGTAGCCTCTGATGGAGACTTTGGAGATGGCCTACTTGCCGTGTGCCCAGACATACGATGTTGCTCTATGGCAGCGAGATAAGCTGAGTGCAAGCCCTGTGTATCTTGCATCGAGCCATATCCCGGGGGAGGCATATTGGGAAAAGGAGCAGATGATGGCATCTCGGGATAGCCCGAGGGAGGAATCGAGCTAGAGCCTGCGGGAGGCATAAATGGATAGCTCGACTAAGGCATCCCCGGATAGACGGGGGGAGGCATCGATGGGTAGCTCGAGGGAGGCACACCATAAAAAAGATGTGATAATGGTGGATGGCCTTGTGAGCGAGTATGCAATGGTGGAATGGAAGAACGAGGTTGACTCGATCTAGACACTGTAGCCTTCTCTTTTCCTTTTTTCTTTTTCATCACACTCTCACGAGAATTATTACTCTGACGCCGATCATTATTCTCACCGGATGCCATCTACATAGTAAGAATGTTAAAAAAAATAAGTTAGTAAAAATTATTGATTTAAAGTAAAAAAATGAATAGTGTTAAATAATAACTTAAACAAAAGCTTGAATAAAAACACATGTTATCGATGGACCTGTATCACAAAAAATAAAAGAGGTTAGAGTCATAACCACAAAAGAGATGAACAAATAATAATTAACTAAGCAAATAATATATCATTAACAACATACAATAGAAAGAAATGAAATGGAAGCTAAGGAAAAAAATACAATAAAATGTGAGACAATCTTTATCATAAAATAGTGGAGAGAATCTCATACAAGAAGTAGAAAGGTAGACAACAAAAAAGATTAGCTAATTTCATTTTCATCACTTGCCAATTCCTCATCTTCAATAACAAATTTATTATTCTTACTCATTTAATACTATAATTACAACATAAAACAGAAATTTGAATGGATTCTACCCTATTTTAATCATGAACACAAACTCCTATACGATTCTACCCTATTTGATTGTGCAACTTTTTTAAATTTTGTTCATAAATTTTGCCTAAAGAATCATGATAATATCATTATATTCTCATGATCTCTACTGCTGCGTGTCACATCGAAGCATAGAGTGTGTGTCTAGACTAATATGATTTTGCCTAAAGAATCATGATAATTACAGCAGTTTGCTTCACTTATAGCCTTAGAATGTGTGTCTAGACTAATATAATTTAACCATGTGTAGACAATCACAAAGAAAAGAAAAGAAATGTGTTCGAAGCCTTACTAAGTTATGACTTAATCATGATAATTAGTATAAGTTATAGTAAATACCGGACGTGAATGTTTTTACGTTGGTGTGAATAAATGATGAGGGCATATATATTTGTGCAATAACAGCACTTCAAGAGAATTTCAACAAGATAAGAGATCAAAGAAATCATACAAAGAAACCCAATATATAACTGATGGAGAAAAAGGAAAGAGAGAAATTATTGGAAGCCATAGGAATGGATGGTATTGGCAAAAGCTCCAAAAGCTCCCTTAAACACTCATCCTCTTTTCCCCTTCATCCGACTCATTTATTTTACCAATATAAGAACTATCACCCAAAAAACGACCTCAAACCACTCCAAAAAGAAAACTTACCGGAGATGGAGAGGAGTGCCGACGATAGCCACTTGAATTGCTGCCGACAATGGCCCTAGGGTTGAGTGCCGACGACGAGAAAGAGAAAGGCGCGAGTGAGGCGGGAAAGAGAAAAGAGTTAAAAAAAAAAAATTAGGGCGTGAGTGAGGCGGGAAAGAGAAAAGAGTAAAAATAGTTCTTTACATTAAAATATTAAGTAATTAGATAGAAAAATCAACTATTGGGATAAAATACAAATATTTCTTTACATTATTTTCTATCTTGCGTGATTTCCTTTCAAGATTCATATCCTTGTATTTCAATTCTATTAGAATCTTAATTTTTAGTGTTTAATTATATTTATGATAATTATTAAGTTATTAAATAGTATTTAGACCACTAAATCAATAACTTTTAAACTTATTTAAATTGAGTGATCATGACAAATACAAGCATATACATAATTTTTTTAAAATATGTTATATCAATATATTAAAATTTAATTAAATATTATTGCATACTTATTTAATTATATTTGAAACTACAAGTAATAAATTATTAACATTAATTAACGATATTGCTAATNGTTTAATGAAGTGTGAATTTCACATCTCTAAAGGCGGAGTGCTTATTTGTTAAACAATCACTAACATTTCTCACGAATAGCATTAATACACTTTCATTTAGTGTATAATTATCAATGTATAGGCTAATCAATCACTAACATTACTTATATAAGGATGCCACTAGTTCACTAATACTTAGTGTTATTATCAATATATACAAGCTAATATATCAATCACCGGCATTACTTACAAATATATTATTAATACACTTATACTTCTTATAAATTCACTTTTACTTGGCTAATCAATCACTAATATTACTTAAGTATACCACTAATACTTACCTATTCTTTGTAATTATCAATTTTAAACTAGATTAATCGCTAACATTTCTTACTGATATTGCTAATACACTTCTGCTTAGTGTAATTCTTGGGTATAAGCTAATCAATTAGTAATAGTTCTTAAGACTACTGCTGATAAACTTTTACTTAATC